>JAADXE010000328.1:0-30515 GCA_023337545.1 Pythium coloratum
TAGTTACTACAGTACTGTACCTGCTACAGATTCGAGTACTGTGTCGTGTACAGTCTGATGAAGTCGAAAGGGCCACAAACGGATGCGGATAGATGCGCATGAAGTTCCCCCCGCCGTCGGAGATGCATGAAACTTTGAATGTTGGTGGAAAGTTCTGTATTTTGTACAGTACAATGAGTCTAAATCACTACTGTAGCTCCTTACCGTGGCCACTGTCAGCGTGCAGCCAGCCTGGCCCTGGGTGAGTGGCCTCACGACGAGATGAGTGGTGCATCATCGTCATTTCCCTTTTTTTCTCGCTTTTCCTCAAGCCTGCAAAATGAAGACAGCGATGAAGGTCGTGAGCGTTGCCGTCGTCTTGCTCAATCTGTCGAGCGCCAGTGCCTGCACGGCTAGTGATGGCAGCAAGATCATGGAGTGGATGAAGGCGTGCGACTCGGTTGTCGGCAGCTCGCAAGCCAAGTGCGACAGCAAGACGTGCCACACAGCACTCCACCGCTTGATCGAAGAGGAGACCGTCGCCTGCTACGTGCAGCTTGGCTTGGGACCAAGCACCACGCTCAGAAAGTACAAGCCACTGGACGACTTTTGCCATGGCGAAGGCCCCGACCCAGCTGCACCAGCTCCAGGACCAACGCCAGGACCAATGTCATCGCCGACATCGGCGCCGAACCCAGGACCCGCCCCAGTTCCGTCTACAACTTCACCAGCTCCAGGTCCTACAACCCCATCGAAGACTGCACCGACTCCATCAGCAACTACCAACTCCAATGGACAGGCTACTGAGACCAGCACGGAGCCTACTCCTACTACAGCCGCTCCAACGGAGGCCAAGAATACGACTGTTGATACCAAGGAGGAAGGTAGTTTGCCAGAAGAAGATGCAGGCTCGAGTGCCCCGTCAGACAACGGTGCGAGCGAGAAGGAGACCGTGAAGATCGACCCAGCGTCCACGCAAGCGCCTGGGACGACGTCGCCGAAGAGCGCGGGCTCGTCGATTGCCTTGCTCTCGGTTGCAGTGGCTACCTTGTGTGCATTTACTCAGTTGCTGTAGTCATCGATGCAAACTGCACGCTGCCCACTGAAATAACCACGTCTCATCACCTCGTCAACTACAAGCAGTTGAAGTTGGTCCTCAAATTCTGTGAAGCACACTATATAAAGATGTGCTGGACTTGAATTATGTGGTATACCTAGGTTGAGTTGGGCAATGCTGGTCAGCAAGTGTTTCCATAGAAGACAAGACATCACGGCGAGAGGAAAGCCGGTGACGGCTGCTGAGCGCACTACGATCCTCGCGCTCCATGCGAGCAACACGCCACTCGCGACCATCGCTGCCGTGCTCAAGCTATCGGAGGCTGTGTGCCAAGACGTCATTGGCGTAACTGCCGCCGCGCAGCGTCCACTGCCAGTGCCGCCTGTCCCCAACCTCACCTTGCCTCCCTACGAATCTGAGCTGCTCGGTGTGCAGGTGAATGCACAAGGATTTCGATACTCCTGGTACTCGCGTACGACGGGTCACGGCGTTTTTAAAGTGGAGTGGACGCGACGCGGCATCCAGTCCATCTTGCCCTTCAATACGCCGAACAATAGAGCCAAGGCCAAGTTCGGCGCGACCGGGACAGCGTCGTGGTTCATCCTGATGGACGGCGAGTACATCACTGAGCTTCGTGTGCGCGAGTCCGAGTCGCGTGACCGCATCACATCGCTGTGCATCCAGACCAACAAGCGGCGCTCGCAATGGCTCGGATCCGCCCACGGCGAAATCCGCAAGATCGTAGCTTCACGAGACTTCTACGTCCTCTCGATCCACGGGTCCCATGACAATGGCACATGCGAAAGCCTCGGTGCATACTTTGTTCCGCTCGCATTGCGCAAGTTGCCGTCGGGAAAAGACCTCTTTTGGATCGCCGATTCCCCCGTGATCGGGATATGGCGTTCGATCCAACGTCTCCCCACTACTTCCGGCACACGTGCGCCACCATTCGCGAGATTGTCGTTAGGATGACTCCCCATCTCTCGTGGATCCGACCCATCAATTCCGTCGAGTATCAGCGGTGCTTGGCCGTGACCGAGTTGCCATTGGATGACGGCGACAACCTCCTTGCCCTCGCTGACGGCGAGCTGGTCATCGGACTTCGTGCATGTGTGGTAGACGGCAGCATCTCGGCGATCCAGTTTGATACGACGCTTCGAACGACGGAGTGGTTCGGCCCAGTGCCACAACCTGGAGATCGCATTGAAGCGAGACACATCCGAGACGTGCCGACTGCGACCTAAATTACCGACATCTTCGGGATGAGAGAACGTGGCACGTACAAGTCCATAGGCGTCCAGTTCTACAAGCACCAACAACACTGAGTGACTTGGCGGCTTTAGCGGAGTGTCCGTATGGCACGGAGTGAGTTAGCCAACAGTAAACCAGTCCAGTTCAGCAAAGTTGATGATCCGATTTTTCTGGCTATCAGCCACTCATAATGAGCCAACTATTGATGGCTTCTCCAGAAAGGAGGATGAAATCCATCGTCATAGCATCACGCACGGTACGCGGCCGATCGCCCCGTGCCACCAGCGTAGCCGGCGCCCACAGACACATACCTGCTACTTTTCGACGGTGGGTCGCGCGGCCACCCCTGTCTAGGCGGCTCCGGGGCGGTCATCGTGCGTATGGACAGCAGCGCCACCGGTGCGTGCGTGATCTGGTCGGTAGCCATGGCCCACAGCGCTGCACGGCTACGAACAACCAAGCCGAGTTTCGCGGGCTCCTCGCCGGCCTCACTGCAGCACATCAGCACCGGTGGAAACCGCTCGAGGTCGTCGGAGACAGCCAACGGATCCTCCGACAGATGGAGCTGTACCGACCTCCACTGAAAGAAGCACTTCTCCACTTGTACGCGGTTGCTCGACGACTCTTAGACTAACTTCAAGTCCGTCGGTGGACGCACCACCGACGCGCCTACAACTGCATGGCGGATGCAGTTGCCAACGCGGCCATGGACGGGCACAGCACCAGTCAAGTCTTCCACCCGACGGACAGGCCTGAACACGCACGGCTGGCAGACATGCTCACCAACGACTTTTCTCACTGGCAAGTGAATGAACGCGCCAGTAAGACAGACTGGGAATATCCCGGCTGGGCTCTAAAAGAGTAGCTCAATGGACCTCACTTCGTCTTCACCATCCAGCACGGTACCGGTACATTACGCCACAGGTGAGCCAGAAAACGAGGAGCGGCTGAGCGACTGAGCGACTGATCCGCCGTTGGTTGACGTGGAGCCGAGGCTCAAGACCCTTGACTCGTGAAAGACTCGTGAGTCAAGAGTCCAACGGCCGTGACTCGCGATGGCAGTTGCGAGTCGACGAGTCGGCGAACTCGGATGAACCGTCAGGAACAAGTCGCTGCTGTGTGCGTCATTCTCTATGTCTCCTCTCTTGATGTTGCCTGGCTTTTTTCTGGCTTCAGATTCAGTCTCGGATTCCATTCTCCAAGTGAAACGAATCTTCGAATCTTGATGTATTTAATCTGCATGTGCGACATTTTCGACTAACTGGCAATGAGATTTTCTGATAAATCGACTAAAGCTCCCAACTCCCTACACTATTCACTTCTGCAGTCCTGAATGTACTTGAAGAACTGAAAACACAACGACAAGACATCGCCACGCTGACGCTCGTCAAGATTCAGGACAATACGAACTCCGAGTGACTCACTCACATGAATCTTTACTGGACACCGCATCACTTCCGACCAGCCACACCAGGAGCTCCACACGGCTCTTCCTTCACTAGAAGGCCGTGAAAACATCGTGGGTGGTTTGTGGGTGCTGTCCCTCCCTCGCCGAGACCTCGTGGGCCTCGAGACGTGGTGTGTTCCATCTAGGCGAGCTGTCGGCTAAGTGGTCATATCCAAATCCACGGTCTCAAGCTCACCGGAGTCTCCACTCCAACTCACTCAACCACCAAGCCGCCCGTTCACAATGGGTCTCTTCGACAACGCCAAGAAGGACGAGCAGATCCAGCAGTCGCCAGTCGTGACTCCAGGCGGCGACCGTGACTCCAAGTTTGTGGCGCTCACTGACGACAAGGATGAGGCCGAGTACGCAAAGAAGACTGTCGGCCAGAAGATCGCCTCGGCGCTTCTCTACCTCGTGGTGATGCTCGTCGGTCTCTACTTCTTCATGGTCGCCGTCAAGCTCATCGGTGAGGGTTTCACGCTGGCGCTGGGCTGTGACACCAAGGGTGCCTTCGACTTCGCCACCAACCCAGTCGCTGGCCTCATGGTGGGCACGGTTGCCACCGCACTCTTGCACTCGTCAAGCACGGTCACGTCCATCATCGTCGCCCTCGTGGGTGCTGGTGGTATGACGGTTCGCCAGGGCGTGTACGTGATCATGGGCGCCAACATCGGCACGTGTGTGACCTGTATCATGGTGGCGTTCGCGCAGGTCGGCGACCGTACTCGCTTCCAGCGTGCCATGGCGGCCGCGACGGTCCACGACATGTACAACATTTGGTCGGTGATCGTCATGATGCCGCTCGAGGTCATCTTCCACCCGCTGGAGAAGCTGTCGGTGGCCATGTCCAAGTCCCAGGCCACAAGTGGTTCGTTCAAGAGCCCGGTAGATGTCATCGTGAACCCGCTGACTGAGAAGATCATCGTCGTGAACAAGAGCGGCATCTACGACGTCGCCAAGGGCAAGTCCGTGTGCAAGCCTGGTGCCTCGTTCATCAAGAGCGGCGTCTTCAAGGACACCAGCATGAGCGACGGTAGCGTGGGCGCCATTGTGGTGTGCATTGGCTTTGCCGTCCTCGTGTGTGCGCTGCTGGCACTCGTCCACATGCTGGCCAAGATCATGGTCGGCCCGACCAAGCGCGTCCTCAGCAAGGTGCTCAACTACAACGGCTACGTCAACATCGTCGTCGGTACGGGTATCACATTCGCTGTGCACTCGTCGACGGTCGTGACGTCGACGCTCACGCCCATGGCTGGTCTCGGCGTGATCACGCTGGAGCAGGTGTACCCGATCGTGATCGGAGCCAACTTGGGTACGACCGGCACGGCGCTACTCGCGGCGCTGGTGGCTGCCAAGCCAGACGCGACGGCCATCGCGTTGGTGCACTTCTGGTTCAACGTGTTCGGCATCTTCCTCTTCTACCCGATCCCGATCACGCGCCAGCCAATCTACAGTTGGGCCAAGGCCCTGGCCCACGCGAGCGCGTGCTGGGCCACGTCAGCCGTGCTGTTCCTCGTGAACCTCTTCCTCGTGATCCCTGCGATCCTCTTGGTGCTCACGTACATGTGCACGGCGGACTCGACGGGCCTCCAGGTGACCGGCTACATTCTGTCGGCGCTGATGCTTGTTGCTTTCTGTGGTCTCGTCTTCTGGTACCACAAGAAGGGCGGCAGCGAGAAGTGGCACGCGTTCCTGGAGCGCAAGCGCGAGGAACGTGAGGCGAAGATGGCGGCTCAGGGCGGCGAGGAGGGCAAGAAGTCGATGGTTGGTGACGAAGTCGCCTAAGTGCTAAGGGCAGAATCGCGTTACGACGGTGTGAGTATGTTTCGAGGCGTGCGCGCTGAAAGCTGATCTTGGTAGACGATGGCATGCGATAGATCGGAGCTAAAGATCAATATGAATGTGTTTGTTTCTCTTAGTGAAAGTCCCAACGTGCACGCAGGAATGTCACGCCATGGCCATTTTGCTCATGGGCTCAACGCATTTGATGGGGAGCTGAAAGTGTGCAGTCGAAACCCTTTTTCATCAAGAGATGTCTGGGTTCAAGTCGATTGTGGTGAAGTGGGCTTCACGACGAAGTAGTAGTACCCGGTCGCCAAGCACGAGTGATGTGTCACCAAAATCTCGGCTCCCATCAGAAGAAGATGGCGGTCGTCAACTAAAGAGAGAAAAATCAAGTAATGCATGCATGTAGGAGTTTACGTAGCTGTCCGACTTTATCCTTCCTTGCTCTGTCTAGAGCACAGGCGTCGAAAGGATATCGGTGGCCTGTTCGATGGTTTGGCATAATCGAATCAGCTCGCGCTTGATCGTGACGGCGTTGCCACTCTGCACTTCCTGCGCGACGCCCGGGAAGAAACCCACACGGTAATCGTCGTACTCCGAGATGCCGTACAGAGCCTACAAGAATCAATCACAAAAATCAAACATCGTCAGTCTCATCAACCAGACATCTCCACACAAAAAGTCAATCATCCACTCACGTTCTTGAGCCACGGCATCTTGGGCAGTCCCGCCGGCAGCATGAAGGCCTTCTCGGTCATCAGCAGGCGCGTGTTCATCTCACGCACTTTCTTCAGGTCCACCACGAGTTCACCGCTGATCAAGTTAACCATCGAGTCACGCAGCTCCTTGATCTCCTTGGTCGCCACCACGGACGCCTCTTCGAATTCCTTGATGGACATCAGCAAGCGGTTCATAATCGGCCCCAGGATCTGCAGGTTGCGCGACTGCTTCTTGAGTGCGTCCTGGATGTAGGCCTCACCGTAACGCAAGTCACGTGCCACCTCCGTGAAGTCGTACTGCAGGAAGATCGCGTCACTGAACGACAGCATGATACTACCGTAGAGCTGGGCCGCTGCACGGTGGAACGTGAACGACGGGTCGGCAAACTTCTTGATCCAGTCGATCGAGTCGTTGCGCGAGTTCTCTACGCCAAAGTACCCGCCGTCGAATCCCAGCTCAAGCGACGGGATGCCCAGACGAGCGAGGAACGGCGAGATCTTGTTGTCGGCCCCTGGCAGTGCAATGCGTGGGATCTTGGCCGTTGGGATCATCTTGCGGGTCTCCTCCAGCCAAGACGCGTACACGGAATCACCAGAGTCCTTGAGGTCTTCGTGGGAGAACGTCGAGTTGAGTGGCAGTAGAGAACTGGCCAGCGTGAAGTCGTCTTCGTCATTCACCGCGCTTGCTTCGCTGGGCGTGAAGAACCACTGGCCGCTTGCCTGCGACAGCGAACGCTGGTGGCGACCACGAGCCGCAGAGGAAGCGCCCGAGAAGAACGACTCGACTGGCACCTCGGACTTCGGCTGCACGATCTCCGTCGACATGAGGTAGATGTTCTTACGCAGCGATGCCGCAGCCTCACAGTGGAGAGCACCAGCACCGCGGACAACGTCGCGGAGGTGCAGATACACGACGCCACGGCCACCGAGGTGCGAGAAGTGGCGGTCGATCCACTCGGAGCTGCCCACGGAGCCGTACTGCTCGCCGTCAAACGACGCCAGCAGCAGCGTACGGTGCGGCACCCAGCCATTCGTGAGCAGATCTCCGATCGCACGCAGCAGCTCAATGAACACGGCGTTTCCTGAGCCAGGCGACGCCGCACCAGCGTTGAGAGAGTCACGCTGAGCACCGACGATCACGTATCGGTCGGCCTCACGCGAGCCAGGCACGGTGATCAGCACGTTCCACACTTTCTTCAACGAGTACTTGTTCTCGTTGTCCATCGAGACTACAAAGTCACTCGGTCCAACACGGTTCGCCGTCTTCATACCCGACGCAGCAGCTCCTCCCTGCCACGATTGAGAGTTGAACACCTGCGAGGCAGTGAGCAGCGTGTCGTTCTGGTTGATCTGGCTCAACAACTCGCCCGCGACCTTGGCGCTGATGGGCATGCTGATGACCTGAGGCACGATGTTGTACGTGTTGTTGACCGAGAAGACCTCTTCAGCCGAGATGCGGTCCTCCGCGTAGCCAGAGAAGCCGTCGGGCGTCGACGGGTCACCGTTGCCCATGTACACGCTACCGTACGATGCCTCGGTCGACACGCGCCACGGGCCGTCCGGGTACGGCTTGCCTCGAGCCTCACCATCATCGAAAGGATCACTAATACAAACACACACAGACTCACTGATGAGTGATCAGCGAGAGATGCCAAAGCAAGGCAAAGTGTACGTACTTGTAGGTGAGCACGCCGACGGCACCGTACTTGCCAGCGAGCACGACCTTGGCCGGCAGAGAAATGTCGCCGCCCATGCGGATGAGTACGATGCAGTCGGTCACGTTTACGTTGGCCTTGGCGAGCGCCGCGTAGTCCTCCGAGCGACCGAAGTGCGCGTACACGAGGTTGCCCGACGCGGAGCCGTTCTTCGAGTACATGTGGAACGGCGGGAACTACAACAATAGACAGCTACAGTCAGCTCCTGGTCCTCTAGAGTCCAATATGAAGAAGCAATCGTACCGGTGTGCGTGGGTTTTTCTTGAAGTTGGCCATCAAGTCATACTTGGCCGTGCCGTCGATCTGGATCTTGAGCGACTCTGGCTCATTCGTCAGGATCTCAAACTCTTCGAGCTTAATGTACCGCTCTTCGATTCCGAAGTCAATGGCTCGCGAGCGAATGAACTTGGCCATTTCCTGGTCGCCGACCGTTCCGGTGTGGCGCGTACCCACGGTGTACTGCTCCAGACTCTCACGCGCTCCTGCAGCCGACGTCGAAGACATGAAGCGGTGCTGAGTAGGCGGCAGCGCACTTTTCCAGGCACCAACCAACAACAGTCAATAAATGAGACCTTAACGTCAGGCAGTGGACTGAAAGAGATGTACCTGAAGGACTCGTGGTGTGATAAATAGTGGAGGAACGCCACACACAGCATGACCGAGAGGAACAGGCCCATGAGCGTGGCCACGCCGACGCGGTGGCGGCGTCGAATCTCCTCCTCGCTCACGTCGTCGTCCACACGACTCGCGCGAGGGCTGTCCATGTACAGATTGGCCGAGCCAAGGATCGGACGCTCGTCATTGTCGTCCTCATCTTCAGCAGTGAGTTCCACAGCTTCCGCTGGACGATCCAGCTGCAGTTTGAGTGCGTTTCGTGAGGATGGCGGGCCTGCACGCAGCGAATCGCCATTGATCATGCGCGCCTTTTCTTCGGCCAACACCTTGCCGCCCATGGTTGATCCTACGCTGGACGAGACAGGAAGCGCAGTCGAATTTGCAGTCTGAGCCGTTGCCTAGGCTTGAGTGTCCTGCTCCTTCCGGGCTTGGGAAGACCCAAGATTAGCGGCGAAGGTAGAGGCGGCAGCACTCTCGGGAGGAAGGACGCCAACAGCTCCGACACACTCGCTATTCATAGCCTGACGGGCATTAGGCAAAGCACTGAAGCCTGAAGGTTGCAGATGCGACTGTGGGCTCCTACATGCTCGTCCGTTTCACGTGGGACTAGCTGATGCCCTTAGCGTAGGCTACTACGTAGTGTGAGACGAGCTGTGGGCTTTGGTTCTCGATGTTTTCCTGTTGGGATCATGTTGGTGGAAGTGAAAACTCACGTTTTGAGGATTGTCATCTTTTGATTTTTCCCTTTTGTCTGGTCCTACGACACGCTAGACATACACCTGCCACTCGTTCTCTCGCTGCTGCTGCTACTGCTGCTTTGTACTGTACTTGTCTTTCTTTTCTACTGCTGCGCTTGGCTTGGGGGCACTCGCTTCGTGCCCCTTTTTGTTTTTTTGTTTCCGGATTTGCTTCAGTCCACTTTTTCTAATCTATCAAACACCTTCCCCATTCCTTCGGGAACCAGCGCTCTGCGTCGTGTCTTCCGTTCGTTCTTTTTGTTTCTTCAGATCTTCCGACACGCACGTCACTCGACATACACACACTTGACGAAGCAGACTCACGGTCTCTCGTCGCGTACTATCAACACACCGCCACTTGCGCACAATTCTTTAGCTGAAGCAGCTGATGCTGCGCACCTTCTTCTTCGGCTGATGGTCGGCAAACATCACGACCACGGCGCGCTCCACTTCCTCCACCATCGCGTCAGCGAACGCGGCATCCGACTCGTCGACTGCCACCTTCTCCACGGCCTCGGCCACCAGCTTCTCGAGCGTCGACGGCTGCGAGAAGTCACCTTCACGCTGCAAGTGGCTTCCGATCTCAAACAGCGAGAAGCCTTCCTCGGCTCCGGCCTTCAGCAGCGACGTGCAGATACGCATCGTCGTGATGCACTCTTCCTCGATGCTCAACGAGCGCAGGATCGAGGCGTCGCGAGACGCGTCCAGCGACGCGATGTGGTCGATCTCCTCACAGGTGAACGGGAACTGAGCCTGAGGCCAGTTGAGCCAGTCAAAGTTGGCGTTGTCCAGGTGCTTGTAGGACGGCAGGCAGAAGCCGTGGTCGATGGGCGTCATCTCGAACGTCGCGCTGCCCGGGGACTGCTTGTGGAGCAGGATGTTACCAGCGTGACGGTCAGTGTTGAAGAGCCGCACGTCCAGGATGCCCACCTTGTGGACCTCTGGCACCGAGAACTTGAGTGGACCCATGTCCTCAGCCGAGCTCTCCGACTCGACAAAGGCCTGGACAGATCCTTCCTTGACCTCACCGTTGGCGAGAGGCAGCGACAGTAGACTGGTCACTGGCACGCCGCTGAAGTTGCCGTAGGCTTCATCCAACAGGAACGCCGCACGCTCACGCAGGGCGCCGTTGCCCACCCGGAAGCCCTTGTTCACGGGGTGCTCGGTCTCACCCACGATGGCGTTCTCCTTCACGTAGCCACGTGGGTTCTTGGGCGCCATGTACTCTTCATCACGAGGCTTGAACACAGCGAACGCCGTCGCGTCTGGGGCGCTGGCATCTTGGAGAAAGTACACACCACCGCAGCCGTCACTGGTGAGTCGAGTCTCCAGCGTCTGCTGGGTCACGAGGCTCTGGATACGGTTTTCAAAACGGAGAAGCGGCTCGCTGGCGACCCAGAAGACAGGCGTAGTAGCTGGCTCTGGCTCACTCACTGGCTGATGGTCATCGACGACGACGACACTAGCGACTGGCTTGGTCAGTGGCGCTTCACTGGCGGACGCACAGGGCACTGTGAGCTGCACGAGCGACGGGTACAGACTCACGACGGACGCACACTGCTGCAGTAGGTCCTTAGCCTGGCTCACGCCGGCGCTGAGCCCACGCAGGTTCATCAAACGGCACGACAACATGGACTCACTCGACTCGTCACTGGGCTCTGGAAACAACGGGTTCGCTGGTGGTGGCTGCGTGCGTGGGGACGCAGGGCTTGGCTTGAAGGCCGCGACGGCATTCGCGACGGCGCGCAGACGCAGATGCGCGTGGTGCTGGGTCTGGGTCTTGCGCGGCTCGCTCTTGGCGCGCTTGAGCGGCCACTTGAACACAGAGGACGTGGACGACGAAGAGGCGGAAGAGGACGATGCCATGGACGACAGCTTGGCCTTGTCGGACGCCGCAGAGCTCTCCGCGGAGCGCGAGAGCCACCAGTTCGCGAGACCCATTTCGGTTAGTGAAAAAGGTCTCACGTTGCTAGCGGCGGCTGTGGTGCTGGTGTCGTATTGGGAGTCGCGCGTCGCCTCGCACGGCTCACTCGTCCACTCGCCTCGATGTACAGCCAGGCGCCGCGGGTCCCCTAGCCGGCAGGACACTCACAGACGCAGGTGATGAACAAGCAGCCACGGTGGCTTTGTCAGTGTCTTCTAGGAAATGCGCGCTGGACAATGGAGCGGAGCTGTCCGATTGGAAAAGTGTTCTACCCTCGTGGGAAGAATATTTGTTCTCTCCGTTTGCGACACCCGCTCTGCTCAGAACCGAATTTTAGACTTGCAAGTTGCTGCACCGAGCACGCGCAAGCTGACGCCCAGATGGGGGGTGTTGTATCCGCTGATCGGATCAGTTCTTTCTCTTGTCTTGCAACGCGGGAGCAAAACGAGAATGTCGTCTAGAACGAAAAACCCAGTCGCCACTCCACTCGCCAGCGCAACAAGCAGTCGAATTGCGGAATGCGACTGCAGAGGCGACCAGTGGCAAACAGCTGCGCTGAACTCTAGGACCAAAGACCCACGCAAACTGGATTTGAGACAGCAGGTGCGAAGAGAGAGAAGAAAATAAAACAGGTGGCGGTTGGGTTGAAGTTCCCAACTGACTGGGCGAAGAGGCGACGTTGATATTTTACACCACGTAGGGTGTGGGACCCAGGTGGAGTTTGGCGAGTGCACGAGCGTACGGGTCGTACACTCTTGTATCCACTAAGGATGGTGTGTGTAACTGAAACGACAACAAAAAATTCGAATGAACACGACGAACTGGCTGGAGAATTTTCTCCTGCTTGGAGTTCTGCGAAGCTGAGAGTCAGACCAAAATAGGGGGATGCGACCAATGCAAGCGAGGAACAACATTAATCCCGCTTCCTGATTGGATGAAAACGTACTAAAAGTGTGTTTATATGGGTGACAGAGAGCTGAACTGGCCTCTTGATTCAAGCTTGAAGGAAGAAAGAGGGATTTTTAGAAGAAAAAATAGCTCTGTTTTTCGAAGTTCAAAAACATGTTTTCAAGCTGAGATCTGCAGACGATCCGAGGTCTATCTTGGCCGCCTTTCTCGCAAAGATCTCTAGAAACGAGAGCTCGAGTTCTTGTCGACAAGCTGGAACTTCATGGCCAGCAGCATCTTGAGCGTCTCCTTGGCGATGTTCAAGTCGTACTCCTTCTCGTCGTCCGTCAGGAAAATGTACGGCACTAAGCATGGATGCTTCTTGTTCTGGTCGTTCCGCTGTGGGCCGTAAGTCCAGCCTTCGTCCATGCGGCCCTTGGCCCACACCTCATGGGCGTTTTCAGCCAGCAAGTCCACAAGACGAAGAAGCCGAGGAGGCAACTCCACCTTGGTGGTGTCGATAGGCAGAGGCCTGTACACGAGGTCTCGCTTCTCCCCGTACATCGTCGAGTAGGGCGAGTCTTCCATGAGGCTGCTGCGACGGAAGCTCATGGCCTCACGCATCAAGTGCGGGATCGGCTTCTTCGGAGTCGCCTTCTTTGCAGCATCGCCCGTTCCATTTTCACCCGTGGAAGCGTCGTCGCCCGCAGTGGCGTTGGGTTCGTCCAACAGTCCGTTGTCGTCAGAGAGGTTCGACGACGAGCGACTGAACGAGTCAGTGAAGCTGGTCGTGCTCGTGGCTCGTATGATCGTGTAGTTCATGAACATGATCGTCTTGAGAGTTTCCATAGACGACCGATAGTCAAACTGCTGCTCGTCCCACGACAGCAAGTGATACGGAACCAGGTTCGGGTGAAACTTCTTGCCGTCATCTCGTTCTGGTCCGTAATGCCATCCTTGCTTGAGACGTTCCATGGACCACATATCGTGGCAGTTCTGCGCGAGCATGTCGGCGAGGTGCTCGAGCTGGCCAAGGTCGATCGAGCTCGTCTCCACAGGCTTGGGTCGGTAGTTGTGGCCTTCTTTCTCTCGCGATGGCATGTCAATGAGGCATTTCCGGAAGCGGAACATGACCTGCAACGCCTCCTGTCGGACTTCATCTTGCGTGCAGGTGCTCTTCTTGCGGTCCTTGCGTAGATACAGATCCAGCATGCGGTACACTTCATCGTAGCGAAGACTGGCTCGACCTTCCTCTCGCATACTCTCGAACAGCAATAGCAAGTGGTAGTCGGCGACGAGATGGGTCTTCGTGTAGTTCCACAGCTTCGTAGCACGCATGAGACTCTCTTGCAGCTCCTTCCAAAAGTTCTTGACCAAGTGCCATGCGAAAAACTGCCATGGGATGCGAAGCTTTTCACCACCAAGCAACTCCAACACACGCTCGCGAGGCGCAGTCATGGGGAATGGCATTTGCTCAGCCTCACTGTCGCTCGCTGAAGACTCGAGGGTCGTGGTGATGTTGCCTGCACTATCGATCTGGCCCAAAACAACACACTCGACGGAGAGCTTGTTGTGGTGGATGACCTTCAGCGCAAGTCCATCGCCCAGCAGTGAGTCACCTTGCAAGCGAATCGTGATGCCCGTCGGGATCATTTCCTTGATCGTCTTGTGGTCGAAGTTCTCCGACAGTCGAATGTGGGTCGCCATCGCGTCCTTTTCCTTCACGGTGGTGCCTTGGATCCCTCCAGGCTTGCGTTCGCCGTACTGGATGCGTCGATCAAACTTCATACCAAATCGTAGCAACGCCACCACTCGCCACACGGCACCACGGAATAGTTTTTTCGCACGCTGGCGCGTCTCTTCCTGGTCGACCAGGTTCGTGGAGATCAAACGGATCTGCTGCTTCGGCAGCATACGAAGCACTTCGTTCTTGCCAACGACGACAGTTGGACTGCACGACCTGAGGTAGGTGCGAACACGAGCGAGCACATCGTACTCGACATCTTCACCGGAGCCTTCGTCGTTCTTGGCAGATTCGTAGTACTCGGAGAGAATGGCGACGAACATGTTCACGAGAATCTGGAACACGAGCACGATGAACGTCACAATGAAGACTGGAGCGAGGCGTGGGTTTGCCTGTCGCAGACGCGGGTAATCCATCTCGCCTGCGAGCATGTGGAAGCACGTCGCGTACGACTTGCCAATCGTCGAAAACTCTTCCAACGCGAATCCGAACGCGTACGTGCCCATGGCCGAGTACCCGAGGAAGATCAAGTTGAAGATCACTAAGAAACCCATGAGATCTCGCGTCGCCATGCCGAGCACTCGCCAAAGCAAGTTCAACGTCGAGTTCATGCGCAAAAACTTGAACACCTTCAGCAGACTGATGGCCGAGCCGATCGCGGCGAGATCTGAAAGCTGCTGGAACGAACGCAGGAGCTCCTGGACGTCGCTGTGGTCGATCTCGTCCACGCTCTTGCCCTTCATGATGCCGCCCAGGTGGGCTGTGAACGCGTTCGACGCCATTTGATACCGAGCCGCGTACATCAGAAGCGACGCCAATACGAACAGGTGCGTCAGCTCGAAAACGTTCCACATATCCGACCTCAAATACGTCCTCGCGCCCATTGTCGTCATCTCACTCGCCTCGCCGATGCAGTACGTGAGGAAGAAAAGAAAAAGTGCGACCCACAGCGCGATGCGGGAGTCGAACGACCTCAAGAATGACCACACAGTCTTGGCGCCGTACTGGATCTGCTCAAGCGCGCGTCGCACGCCTTTCTTTTTCGGCTTGTCGATCCCCGACGTGTCCACAACATCTCCTTCGCCGAAAAGCTCACTCTCCTCCAGTCCGACAACGCGAAGGTTCGCGCTGTGAGGGTAGTGCTTCATGTGGCCGGAAGGGCTGTTCGTGAACACGTGCCAGCCAATCGTGAACACGCGCGTCACGGGGTTGATCAGCATGAACTCGATCGAGAACGCTCGCGTCGCAACCGAGATCCACTCGTCTTCCTGCAGGTCCTCCACGTCCACGTCGCACAGATCCACAGAGTACCCGCCATTTCCGAAGTTCTGGTAGCTGGACGTCGACACGTATTCGAATACGGAGCTCGACAGGCGCGGCTGCAGCGATCCCAGGCCGTCGTTCCATTGATAAGTGCGCTTGCCGCTCGCTCCCTGTATCGGGTCTTTCATCTCGGATGTCTCGGAGTAAAAAGGGTAGCACGGTGCAAACCAGCCATTATACACCTTGCACTGCTCTTCCTTGACGCGCACCTGGCGGAACCGAACGCCTCCAATCCGAAGCCACTGCGCCTGGACGTCCTTGCGCTGGCAGATATGCGATGACACCGTGCCCGCGAAGTCGTACACGTCGCCGGATTTCTTCAATTCGCAAACGCCTTCCTCACGACAGGTCAAGTATCCCACCACGTCGTTCTGCTGGTAGCTGTCTTGCACGGGCAGCCAACTGAGCAGCGAGAAGAAGATGGTGAGGAAGACCAAGTACACCACCAACTCTTGGTAGAACTGACGACGCTTAATCTCCTTGAACTCGGCGACGACGTTCTTCAAGTCGAGCTTCTTCTTCTCCATGTGGATGCCCTTGTACACGTGGACGGCACCACCACTTGCGCTGCTCCACATCGCAAGGAAGCCTTTCGCAGCTCGACGTGATGACACGACTTGATGCGCAACACCTGCAAACGACTGCTGACCATTGTGGGACTCCTCTCCTGCTGTACCATTCGCTGTCGATCCGGCAACGCTCGACCCGGACTGTCTAATGCTGCTCCGGATCGAGTTGGCGACGTTCTTGAGGCTCGGCGTGCGAGCAGCGGTCGGCCGCTTGAGCTTACTGCCTCCCGACATCTTCCTTGGGGTCTCAACGGTCTCCACCAAGTCCTCATCACTGCTGCCAGTGGATCCTTGTCTGATAAACGCGCCAAGACCTCCACCACCACCAGAGGTATTGCGGTGGCGGCGACGAAGACCGCCGATCACGATGCCTGTGCCGTTGCCCGTGGGGGACGCGCCCGTGATGCTCTGTCCGCTGCCGCTGCGCACGCGGCGATGCGACGGCGCGCCTGAGATCTTGCGCGGCTTGGGCGGCATCGTCGTGGAGGACGCCGATGCGGATGCGGTCGATTGCGGTGCAATTGCTTCTGGAGCTGCTGAAGGCGCTGGCTCCACCGACGGAGGCTCTTCCGTTAAAACCATGTCGGTACTTACAGTCAGTGGAGAAGGGGCGGCCACGCCCGCGTCATTGATCGATGTCCCGGGAGCTTCGAATTGTCTCACTGTGTCATGTTGCTGCTCGGGGGACGCGTCACTGGACGGGGTTGCATCGGGCGTCGCCATGCTCCCGTGCGGTGAGAGTTTCGCAAGTGAGTTGCAGAGTGATCTGAGGTGAGCGTTATGGATCTGCTCGCTTCTTCAGTGCACCAAGAGAGCCACCAGCCAGCCCGTACCCAACGTGTCTTGGCTTCCTCGTCGGGATGTGGCGTTGTGCTGGATGGCGGGGTGCACCGGACAGGAGATATGTACACTACCGAATCTATACCGACATGAAACCGGTGAATCCAACCTGACACAAAATGGATGTACCGTAATCCTGGTACGTCAAATTCTGTGTCAGTATGTACCCCATTTACGGTACAGTGGAGAAAATGAACCATCGAAATCCTGTGGTTTTGCATACGGTACCTTTGATATAGCATATCTGTTTGCGCTTCTTCAACCTCGCTGCCTGTATCCTCCCCCCCAAGCAGCCTCGACGGCGCAAACGGCGGAAGCTGAAGTGAGAGGCTTCCTCACAATCATCACGAGCAGCTACAATAGAACTTCACCCCCAGGCGGACTACTCACCTCAAGCAACTCACGATGCTCGCACGACTCAACGCCATCAGCATGAAGAAGGCCGCGACCATGGCAGTGGTCGCGCCGCGTGCGCTGCAGGCGCGCTCGTACCACTACGAGAAGGGCACGGCGCAGAACATCATGGAGAAGAGCTGCTACCACGGCGTCAACTTCGTGATCTCGGAGAACGCGACTGTGTTTGAAGCGATCACGCGCATGGCGGGCATCAACTTGGGCTGCCTGGCGGTCAGCGGAAAGGACGGCAAGTTTGCCGGTGTGATCACAGAGCGCGACTACATGAAGAAGGTCGAGCTGCAGGGGCTGACGGCCAAGAACACCAAGGTCTCGCAGATCATGACGAAGCGATCGCGCGTGATCGCCGCCAAGCCAGACGAGCGACCTGGCCAGCTCATGGGCAAGATGCTCTCCAGCGTACGTAGTATTGAGAGTTGCGTGGGAAGATTCTTTTCGTGGTTTGACTTCTCTTTGTTGACAAAGGACATCCGTCACTTGCCGGTGGTGAACGATGACGGCGACCTCATTGGTATGCTGTCGATCAAGGATATCGTCCGTGAGATCAACCGCGAGTACGATGCCGATATGGACACGCTCAGCTCCTTCGCGCTTGGCAAGGGCGGCCACTTTGTGCTCGACTAAAGCGTGTCCAAGTGTTGGTGTGACCCACTGAATCCTGTCGACCGTTGTTCGTGAGCCACCTGAGGAGCAGGAAAATGCGAGGTGGGTGAGCACGAAGAAGCGAAAAGGGGCTGAAGCCCAACGATAATCAGTCAATGATACGTCCTGTCCTCGGAATCCGTTGCTGCGTTTCCATAGACCGCTTTGCGCGAGACTTTCGCTTCCATCGAAGAGTAGTTACAGGCACAAGAGCTGCGTGCGTGTGGATTCAAGGCAACTGCATGCTTCTGGACCTGCGCATCCGCTGCGACGCTATCGGGCTGCACAGCTCGCATGGTTCCGACTCGAATGGGCAGTCGAGGTGAGGACAACAGTCTTCTTCTATCTTGCGGTCTTGTCTGCCTCGGTAGCATCCAGACGCTGGATCTTCTCCGGTGAGAGACAGAGTGTCAGTAAGGCGTATGCTACGTACTTTTGGAGGTCGCTACTGGGCCACAAGCTCGCTAATCGCCCTGAGCTTGTTGACGTACCGTGAGGTTGTGACCCGCTCGCGAGATGGCTTCAACATGAAGAAAGATCTCTTCCATATACTAATTAAGCAATTAGCTTAGCTTTTCGTCTAGCTTGCACTGAACAGTGCCGCTCCAATGTTGACGATTTCGAGTCAAATCGTCATCGCGTGTGTGCCTGCTGTCAAGATCCTTTGACGATGGACGCCTTCTGACATCGGCCACAATGAGGCAAAAATGGCGGGATCTATGACTCACGCGCACCATGAACACCAGAGCCAGCAGACAACGGCGATCAGCGAGCACTGTGCACGCCTACCCACTGACGCGAGAGCTACGCACACGCAAGAGCCGCTCGTCTACGGTACTGTACTGTAGTGTCTGTGTTGGTGTTTACTGTTAGTTTTGCACCCTTCTCACTCTCATCTGCAGAAGATCTCAACACCAAAGCCACGCAATTTGCTCGTGAATGGCCATTTTTCCATGGAGGACGACGAATGCCCCGTGTCGCCCTTCGCGCCTACAGTACAGTACGAGAGAATGAAACGTCGAGTGCCTGAGTGCCGACGGGATTCCGAGCAATCAAAACCCACTGTCAAGAATGCCAGGTCTAATAATGATGGCAAAGTGTTCAGTCAGTCAACTCTGTCGTTTGGAGGAGGAGCTCAGTTCGAGATACGGCGACTGATTGGTGTAAATCACTCCTTCGAATCCTTCTCCGCCAATCAGATCGCAGGTGGTCAGACAAAGGGTCAGTGTAGAGTGGGAGCCATCTTGCGTGGTCACTGAAACAGAACGTGGGCGGAATGCTGCACTCACGCACAATGGAAAGAACCAAGGCCGACTGGACTGGGACCCACAGACAGACAGTGACTGTGTGTGTGTGTGTGTGTGCAGCGTTGATGAGAACACGGCCGCACTGCCTCTGTGCGAGTGAGTTGCTAGCTGCTGAGTCCACAGGCCTCGCAAGGCTTTCGACCGCGGCGTTGCGTTGGAACTTCCATCGTCGAGTCCCGGAATCTGGACGCCAACCACGAGGCGAGACGCGTCTCACATCCGGTTCCGTCGGCTCTGCTTGCGCAGCTGCAGTGGATCCATCCATCGACGAGAGTCCTGCACGATCCCAGCAAGGCCTCTCAGCATTCGCTTGCTCTCTCTCTCTCTCTGGCGGTGGTCAGAGGCCCAGCGACCCGAATCATATCGGTGGGAAGCACGCCGCTGACGGTCTGACCGCCACCCAGCCTCCATTGCTTCCACGCGCTGAGCCAGCGCATTGGGTGGAAGGTGGGCGCGAAGAACCCCACGAGTTACAGTGTACGCGAAGGAATAAGAGAGACGCGCGAGTGTCCTAACAACCAACACGCACGCGCCCGACTTCAGTTGACTACCTCGTCGTCATCCACCAGAACACGACCAGCGGCCGTATATATACACACACTGGCATGTCCACAACGCATGGCGACACTAGGACACTGCGCCAGCAGCGGATCGAGATCCAGACCGCAGACGCGTCCACATCCACCAACTCCACCACCACCACGATCGCGATGGTCACCACCAGTGGCCATGGCGCCGTCATGACTCCAGCCCAAGAACAAATCCTCCAGGCGTTCGTGCTGATCTCCTGGTACGTGGCGTTGCTATCTACTATCGATAGTATGGCTGTCGCCTTTCTTATTCATAAGTCAGACGACGACGCTTATCTGTTGACTGGATGGTGTAGGATCTTATTCTCACCATGTTGTGTTTTGTTTTTGGTATGTAGCTCTCTATCGTTCATCAGTCTGTGCTTCGTGATTCTTCATCATCTATGGGAACGCTACAGTCGCTCATGTGGAACCCGCTGGCGACGAAGGCAAGAGTTCCACACCTACAATGCATCGGCGACGCCCGCCGCGTCCTCGGCTTCTCCTCGTGATTTCAACGCGCAGCTCGTGTTCATCCTCTCGTGGATCGACCTCTCGTCTATCCTCGCACGGATGGTCGGCCGCACAGTGCTAGCAGATGATACGTGGTGTATTGTCCAGGCCACAGTGATCCACGCCGGTGGGCTGGCGAGCTGTCTCTGGACGACCTGTATGTCTTTCAATCTCTACCGGTGGATCGTGTTCGGGGAAAGCGACAAGAAGCGGCGAGCTCGGCTCGGCCCCTTCCTGTTCTTCACAGTAGCACCGTCAATTCTGCTCACATTATATCCGCTGAGAGGTGCGTCCGAGTCTGCTTCTACTTGATGGTGAGCTCATCAAATGACTGACTTGGGGTTCTGACTACTGGGCAGCTCACAAGTATGGCAACGCGACCTTCTACTGTTGGATCATGGATCCACTGCTCATGTTCGTACACTTCTACGTGTACTACGTGATCCTCGCAGTGATGAACGTCGCGCTGCTGCTGTTGATCCGCGTCAACTTGAAGCAGCGAGTACAGTGGCACGACTCGGCCAGCACCGACGTCACTTCGGCTGTCATTCGGCGCAAGGCGCTGCTCTACATCGCCATCTTCCTGGTCCATCGGATCCCCATCATCTTCTACCGGACGCTGGAAATCAATGGTCTCCATGTCTTCGCATTAGGTGTTGCAGTCCAGTTTATCCTGAATCTCGATGGTTTCTCCAACGCAGTCGTCTACGGCGGACTGCTCAAGAAGATCCCTTCGGCCAAGAACGTGAACTCCAGTAACGCAGACTCCAATCAGCTTCGGTCAAGCAGTGAAGACAACGAGGGCGGCTCGGGGTCCATGGATTCAGACGAGTTCTTCTCAAAGCGCTTCAAGAACACTGGTGTACTTGCTGCCGTGCCTGAAGAACTCGGTGACCGCATGACGGAGACAAGTTTATCAAGCAACAACAGCACGTGCGCGACTGCCCAGCACGGCGACTCAGCGACCTCGTCAGAGAACACACCACCGCGTACTTTCGATCCACGATCGTTTGCAATTGACTCACCTCAGCAGTCTGCCAATAGTTCATCTGGTCCGCCTCGGGTCAACAAGAAGCGGAGATTCGCGGCAGGATTACTAGACCGTGCTTCAATTGAGTTAGGCTCGGACCGTGAGATCAAGCGTGGCGTCCAAAACCAACAGCCGCAGCCATCAGCCGCTCGGACATCCCAGTCGATCAGTATTTTCGTCTCGACGTTCAACATGGGCGAGCAGAACATCTCGGATGGAGAACTCGTCGAGTGGATCCCGATCGGCCACGAGATCTATGTGATCGGCGTGCAGGAGTGCATGAACCTCGGTGACCTCCAAGGCAAGATTCTCAACCATTTGATCTCCAACACTAAGCAGAAGTACGTCCATTTCTCCAGGGAAATTGGCAAGCGAGCGACGGCGTTGGGGTACCACGGGTACATCGCATTGACCGTGTTCGTGCTGGAAGCCGCGATCTTGGAAGGCCGCTTTGAGATGCCTCAGCGAGAGGCCATGAGCAAGCACGCCCAGGAAGTATACCGAGGCAAGTCGCTGCTGCTTTTTGGGCGTGCCTCCAACAAGGGAGCAGTAGGTCTCAGCTTCCGCTACGGCAACACGTCGTTTGCCTTTGTCACGTGTCACTTGGCGTCCGACTCTTCATCCAGCATGGCAGGCAAGAAGCTTTCCTTCCGCAAGCAAGCCGCCGACGGCAGTGGATACACGACATCTCTCGACGGTGCGTCACTAAGCCCAGCTGACACAAACGAAGCCTCGTCACAGTCCAAGCCACCGCTAAGCACCAAGACGCCGCCATCGAAAGTCGCGCGTCGTAATCAAGACGCGATGGAGATTTTGCAGCAGCTCCACCTCGACGAAGAAGACTACGGTCTGGGCTTCCCGCTGCTCCACCATCACAGCTTCGTGCTCGGTGATCTGAACTACAGAATGGCTCGCAAGGGTGCCACGCCGGCAGAGATGCTCGACCAATTGAGTTTGATCGGCCTCTCCAAGTCAACTGCATCGACTGCTCGTACCAGCTCCGGTGCAAGCAACCGATCTCGCTCAGCGTCTGCGTCGAATTCGAGTGGCCACGGCCGCCAGTACGATCAGTACACGGAAGTCGCGACACCGACGATGATGCGCCTGGTACCTGATCTGCCTGCAGCTCTGAACACACTCATCCGCGAACATGATGAACTCACAGCACTGCGAGAATCGTGTCAGCTCTTCTTCGGATTTGAAGAGCCACCGATCACATTCTTCCCGACTTTCCGACGGATTCGAGGAGAGCATCTGCAGAACTACGATGGCGAATCGTTGAGCCGTAACTACTCGCTGATGGCCAGCGGCGGTGGCTACCGCGTACCGTCTTACACGGATCGTATCCTGCACACGTCCTTACCAGGACGGCAGCAGCAAGTCCAGTGTCTGTACTACGACTCCTGCGAAGCAGTGACCACCTCGGACCACAAGCCAGTGTCTGCGGTGTTCCGCGTGGCCGCCTCAGTTGAAGATGAGGTTGATATGGCGGAGCCAGCGGTCGTGTTACCAAGCCAGCGCATGATAATGCCTCGCATGCCTTCGTTCTTTGGCTCAGGGGCACCCATGCTACGACGCAAGAACTCGGGCGACTCGGCGTGCGACGTGAGCCTCAAGGTCGAGTTCCGGTCGATCCAGTGGATGGATGTGCTGGACGACAACATGTCTGGTCTCTTCAGTCGGCTCGAGAACGTCGAGCTCGGATTCCTCTTCCCGTTGCCGTGTGAAGACGTGCTCTCCCACCAGCGCAAGCTCCAAGAGGTCGCCGAGAACTTGAACTGGGGCGAGAGTATCGACATGTCAACACCGGCACCCAACTCCAAATCACCTGTGAACGCGACTTCCTCCAACTTCCACGTCATGCCCTGGAACAGCTTCGTCGAGCTAGGGCTCCGATACAACTCGCGTGTCGCCCCACGGGGGAAGAAGCACGTCGCGCTACTCATTCGCACGCGAACTCGTGCCAAGCAGCACTCTGGATCGTCGTCGCGGTCTCGCTCTCGTTCCGGATCCGTTGCCGGCAGTAGTCTCAGCGGTGGTAACTCGGCTTCCTCTTACCACTCGACAGGCGGACTCACGAGGACAGCGAGCTCCAACTCTGCTCGTTCATTCGCGTCGTCTGGATCGTACGAGTTCAAACTGGGCCACGGCACGTTCTGTATCGAGAAGATGGGCAAACGCCAGGTCGTGGTCGTGCCGCTGACTGTCGGGGGCAACCTCGTGGGGCGTCTGAGTCTGCGAGTGACCCTGCAAGAGCGTCCGAAGGAGTAGGATCGCAAGTGTGTGTATGTATGTGTTTGGTGCCCGTAGTCGTAGCGTAGGGGTGTTGAACGGCTCTACCAGTTTCCCCCAACACATTTAATTTTCACTGAGTTCACTTCAAGTCGGTCAATTCGTGGAATGGGTTCAAAAACTCAGTAACGTCCTCTATTGAGGCCACTCACAGTACTCGAGCTGAAGTGAGCTACTCATCATGGCATCCATGTCGTGTGACAGTAAGAAGACCTCGTGCCTAAAATTGGGCATCGCATTGAGCTCGCTGCGGACGCCGTGATCGTCACACATACACACACACATACACAGCCATGGGCCACTCTGGTAGCGTGCACCGTCCGCGTCCGCGTCATTCCGGAGGAGCGCTGTATGGCGAGCCGGTCGGATCGGCCGCCGCGGCCAATGCCGCCAACAACCGCGAGCAGTACACGCCAGCGCAGCTGCAGGCGCTGTACCTGAGCCGCGGACGCCCAGATATGGCGTTCATGACCAACCAGTCGTCGGTCGCCAAGGAGATCCCCGAGATGCAGCAGACCTGTACAGTGAGGAACCACGTCAATCTGAAGAAAGGCTCACTCAAGCTCGTTCCTATCGGCGAAGACACGCCAGATCGGTAAGGAAACTTGCAAACGCTGAATAGGAGTGATCATAGACTGACAGACTTGATTGCACGTTTAGGCTGTCGCTGGAGTTCGTCTTTGATGCCACCAAGGCGTGTACAGTCAAGGTGTATCTGGTCGCCGTGGAAAGCATCGACGACGAGACAGGCTGCTCTTCGTACGCGCTCGCGCATCCTGAGCAAGAGGTTATTACGTGCGAGTTCGCGGAAGGACTCGCGCAGAAGTTCAGCCTCCGTGAGCTCAAAGACGCCGCAGTGGAGCCGTTCATCGATCTATCCAGGTTCCCCAGCGGCGAGTTGGCGTACGATCCTAGTGCCGGCTCGCTTCGGTTCCCTCTCATCGTCGTACTGGAAGTGCGAGGCAGTATGTCATTTATAAGGTGACAGTCTTGCATTGCCACTAGTGCTCACAGTTTATGTTCTGCATCGTAGATGGCAAGGCATCGCCCCAGTCTCAGTCCAACTTTGCCACGTTCGTGAAGAAGCCGACGGGTGAATGGGATGTGAAATCGATCAAGCAGAAGATCCAAGTGGACGGAATGACCTACGAGCTGCAAGAGATCTACGGCATCGACGGTACAGTCGCGTCGGCGCAGCCCAAGACCGACGGATCCGCAGGCACGGACGGCGACAAGGACGGAGCCAAGGACGAGATCGAGATCCCCGACGGAGCCGAGTGCATTATCTGCATGAGTGAGACCCGCAACACGACCGTGCTGCCGTGTCGGCACATGTGTCTGTGTGGCGACTGCGCCGAGATGCTGCGCAAGAACTCGAGCACGTGCCCGATTTGTCGCACGCGCGTGGAGGCGCTGTTGCAGATCCGAGTCGACGCCAAGGGCGACGAGGATGAGGATGAAGACATGGAAAAGGAGTAGGACAATCCATTCAAACGACGCAGGAAGAAGTGATGAGAAAAAAAATCGAATATCACATTACAATACGACATGGTGAAAATGGAGGACCCTCCAGCCAAACCCTGCCAACCGCACGACGATGGTGAAGCTCGTCGTGGCGGAAGGTAAGAGAACGCAGGGTCGGCTGGATCCTGGCCGTGCCCCCTCAGAAAAGCCACGTCGAGTGCAGTAGTCGTCGCCTCTCCCGCTCTCGTCGTTTTGTTTATCTGCCTCTAAAAATTTGATCCACAAACTGGAAATGCTGGAAATTCATCGTCGGGTTGCCACTACTCTCCGCGGCGGGCTCAGTTCTTCTTCCACATGTTCTTCAACTGCACAAGACACACACAAGCGATTCATTTGATCGTTTCTTCCGTCAGCAACACGTCCGTCGGTCTACACGCAATCGACTGTGATTTTAAATGTACACGGAACGCACCATACTGGTAACTGGCTCTGCGCCATCTCGCGACCGTGGGGCAGGCGCAAGCGCGTTCACGTCACCACCGCCGTAGTACGCGTTCTTCATCTTCGAGTAGGAGAACTTGTCCACGCCGCTGTTGCTCTTCACCTGGTTCAAAGCCGACGGATCGCTGCTCTGCGTGTGGTATGGTCGTCCCCGTTGAGACTGGTTCTCGTCCGGGACAGCCGTCGATGGCGACGCCGACTTGAGCTGGTAGTCTGATCCCGAGGCCGGACGAGCGCGGCCAGGGCTTCCGCTGTTGCTGCCGCTCATCGGGTAGTCAAGAGGAATCTTTCGCCGCGTCGGACTGCCGTTGCCCGTCTGGTTGTTGGACGCGTAGTTGTTGTCCGCGCTCGAGTTGGACCCGTCCGAGGTCGTCGGCGAGGTAGCCTGCTTCTGCGCGTACGAGACCTTGCGCGACATCATCTCCAGGCTATCAGGCAAACATCACATAGTCAGTGACCTCTCCCCTTTGTCAGCAGAAAGGTCAAAGAAACCTACATTTGCTCACGCTTCTTGAGCTCGGCGTCCCGTCGGATGTAGTCCGCCTCCAGCTCCTTGAGCTTCTTGTCACGGGCGATGATCGCAGCCTCCTGTCGTCGCAGATCCTCTTCGATCGCGAGCAGTTCCTTCATCTTCTGGTCGTAGGTTGTGCGCATCTGCTGCTCTGGGTTGGCGCTGTTAGCCGCCGCGTAGGCGCGTAATCTCTGCTGCAGCTGCGGCACTTTCTCCAGGTCCTCAATGCGCGGACGGCGCGAGCGCTGGCGGTGGAGCATCCACCGGATCACCTGGAACAGACCTTCCGAGTACTGCGTCGGGATGCGCGCAAACTTGCCGGCGTTGATCTTCTTCGCCAACGCAAGCTGGTTCGTCGCATCGAACGGCGGGCTGCACAGTATAACAACAGCAAGCGTTAGCGGCAGGAGCTCCCCACGGTAGAGGTAGCCATAGTAGATTGTACGTACGCGAGCGTGGCCATCTCGTAGAGCAGACAGCCGAGCGCCCAGATATCGGAGCGCTCGTCGTAGGTCATCTCGTTGACCATCTCCGGACTCATGTAGTACGGCGTGCCCACGTTGGTCTGCGCGAAGCGCGACTCGCTGCTCAGCTCCTTGGCCAGACCGAAATCGCCCAGCTTCGCGTTGTTCTATCAGTGGACAAGCGAAATGGTCAACACCAGAAGCATGGGGAGAGGATGAGTTATGGTGGAGGACGTACGTTGGCGTCGAGGAAGATGTTGCCCGGCTTGATGTCACGGTGGAGAATGGGGCGAATGACGTTGCCCTCGCGGTGGCGGTGGCAGTCCTTCAGCGCCAGGAAGATGTGTGTGAAGATGTGCCAGATGAAGTTCTCCTCAATGTACGCGCTGTTGGTGGTTGAACACGCGAGTGGGTCAGCTCAACAGACTAACCAACAAACCAGATCCAACAAATCCAACAAACAAACGGACACGCACCCTTCGCGCTTCTTGCGCTTGATGTACTGGCTGAGGTCGCCGCCTTCGCAGTACTCCATGACGATGTAGATCTTGGTGGCGGCCTTGTCGATCACGCGGTCCAGGTAGCGCACGATGTGCGGGTGGCGCAGTTCACGCAGGATGTTGACCTCGCTCACGATGAGCTGCTTCTCCTTCTCGCTCATGGCGCCGTAGTTGACTTCCTTCCACACGAGCGCCTTGCCGTCCGACTTGCGCACGATCTGCGTGACCACGCCGAACGAGCCCTTGCCGATCACGCGCACCGTCTCGTAGGCGTCCATTTTCCCAATCTTGTTGTTTTTTTCGTTGGAGGTTTCTCGCGTCTCGCGCTTTGTGTTGGTGAAATCGCCAACAAGTACCAACAAACTCACACGCTGCTGCTGCTGCTGTCTGCCGTCTAACCGCGCCGAGTGGATCGCCAACAAGTCGATAGTCCCGGTTGCTGCTGGTGTCTCCGTCCAACGACTCGCTCTTCCGTGTCGGTGGAGGTGTTGGCTCCTGTGTGCGGTGGGGCGATGAGGCGATTGACCGGTACGACGACGATGGCACTACACGCGGGTCGGTAGGTAGACTTTTAGACCGCGAGAGAGTGAGAGTCGGGACTCTTGGGGAGTGAGTTCGGTTCTGTTGGCGTTGGGTGTGTGTTGGTCGTTGGCGCCGCTTTGGACCAAGACCCCTAATCGCTGTGAGCATGGAAACTGGAAACTTGGGTCAAGCGATGGGCGGAAAATGGGCGACCAGGTAGTCAAACGGGAGAGCCATGGGAAAACTAGGGGGCGTCTGTGAGGACGTACCCCTTTAAATGGGCCGTTTGCAGCTCCTCGATCTGCTGTTGCGCAGGCAGCCACTCCAATGGCCTTCTCTGCCGACAGGCTACTGAGGGGAACCCTGACCTGGGAGAGAGCGCAGTGGTGTGGTCACCTGCACGACAGGCGCCAAGTGGCGGTGGGGGCAATTGAGACAGGATGAAACCCAGAGGACGACGACAAACCAGCAGCTCTTCCTCTTCGCTGAAGGGGGGATCTTGTTCTTCGCTGGTTGACTGACTGCAGACGAGTGAAATTTCGAGGAAGACGCTCACAGGCAACGCCACACCAGCGAAAGCGGCCGAGCGCGGTAGAAGTCTGCCGGGTGTTGTGCATCTGGAGGATAGCGTAGCGTGGTATTGCATCAACACAGTCAAGAAGCGCGTCCGCACGCGAGTGAGTCTTTCGCATTGGATTGATTGACCCGCCCCCATCACCATGGAAACAACGACACTCTCAACTCACTTCCATAGTGGCACTGTCCGCGAAAGAACATCGCGATGCTGGGTAACCCTGGTAGTAGTGACACAGGTTCGTATTCGAATGTCATTAGGGACAAATGTAGCCATTTCACGAAAAGCTCATTCGCTCAGTACTCGGCCGAGAGCAAGGACTCGGTGTCGGTGCTGCCGGCGTCGCTCATGGACGAGAGATTGATGCGGGAGCTCTTGCGCTTCTGGCCGCCGTTGAGGATCGAGCCGTTCTGGTAGTCGACAAAGTTGAGCACGAGGCCGACGACGCTGCCCATAATGCCAAACGACACGAACAGCATCTCCACGCCGGGGATGTAATGCTCGTCGCGGTTGTACTCGGCTGCAACGGCAAGCGGGAACAGCGCGAGGCCAATGTTCTGGAATAGTACATGACGTGTAGTGAGTACGATGGCGAGTGAGTGGCTGGGAGGGTGAAGCTATTCACGACGTACCTGGATGGAGGTGATGGCGCCGTACGCACTGCCCACAAACTCCGCATCCACGACATCTACAGAATGAAAGAGACCACGTCAGTGCCTAACATCTCGGTGTGGGTGTGGAGTATAGAGGACTGGTAGCTTACATGGAACCGAAGGCCACAACGCAGCCGCGAACACGCTGTAGGCGACGCCCTGCATCACGAGCGGGATGTACAGGTTGACGTTGGTCAAGCCGAGCAAGACGTGCACCGACGTGAGAGCAAGCGGTGCAAGCAGTGCGAGGACAGCGCGCATGCCAATACGGTCCACGACAAAGCCGAGGAACGGCGAGATCACGGCCGAGATGATGTACGGGATGCTCATGGGCGTCGCGGCGCGCTCAGCCGCTTCCGACTTTGTGGCGCAGTAATGGATCGTGTACGGGCCATTCTTCCACGCGTTCTCATCACAGTTGATCACGTCGATGTACGGTGGTGTCTTGGAGCACTCCTCCTGGTCCTGTGGGTTCTTGATGGTACAGTTGGCCGATAGCTTGGGAAGAGGCCACGCGTACGGAGGCACAGTGGGGCATCCGGGGTTGAGCTTCTCGCAGATCGTCTCGTTGACGTACTTTCCAACCCCGCATCGAACACAGTCGCTTGGCGGCTCTTTGAAAAAGTCGCGCTCCATCAGCAGGCTACTCGCGACGTTGTTGAACGGAATGACACAACCGTAGACCACCAGGCAGCTGAGCGCGAGCAGCCAGAACGCAGGACGGAACTTGCGGATATCGCTGAACTTGATGCTCTGGCTCACGTCGGTCTGTCCGGAGCGGGCGTTGGAGCGAGCCGTCGCGAGCTCAGCACGTGTGTCGATCGGGATGACGAACAAAACAGCAATGAACGAGATCACGCACATCATGGCGCCGGCCCACAGCGCGGTTGACACGCTGAACTCCTTGGCGATGGTAGGACTGAGCTCGTTGTTGATGACGCTGCCCAGTCGCGCGACGCTGAGGTTGATTCCCAGAGCGAGCGCTACGAACATCACACCGCGTAAGCATAAACCAATAATGCGTGGACTAGTAGAGATAGTTGTTACGTACCAAGCTCACTGTTCTTGAACCAGGACGCAACGAGCGTCCCCTGCGCGACACCGAGACTCTCGCCGCCGAAGCCGAAGAGAACGCGGCCAAACTGCATCCACACAGACGAGTCAGTTTTCCTGTAGTATGTCACCTCACCACCGCCAAATAAAAGCAAGAGGCTCTTACCAGCATGGCGTTGAAGTCGGAGAACGTACACCCGGCTGCAAACACGATCTGACCGGCCAAGATCGTGAGCGAGAACACCATGAGCATGCGGCGAGCTCCGAAGCGGTCGACGAGCACGCCGCCGAAGAACGGCAGGATGATGTTGGGCACAGAGTACAGCGTATAGAGCAGGTTCTGCGAGGTAAAACGCAAGTCGTTAGCGTACACCTAGGTAGAGAGAAAGGGGTATGATATGGAGGCAGCGCAATGCGTACGAAGAGAAACTCGTAACGTTGCTTGGGGTACTTGTTGAAGCGCTGCTGGAGTTGGCTCTTCAGCGCCGCTGGGTTGTCGAAGCAGTAGTAGTTGCCGATCATGAGCACGCAGGACAGCACGAGCACGAGCCAGCGCACGCGCTGCTGACTCTTCTCCACCATGGCGCGGACGGAATGGCGTGGGGGGGGGTCTGGCTGTTGAATGAGCTCTTGCACTCGAAGTACACTTCACTTTGAAGATCCACCGCGTCGTCGACTCAGATTCAGCTGTGTCAAACAATAGTGGTCGCCTACCCTGGCTGCTGGTGGTCAAAATATTTTCCGGCCAAAAGGGCGAGAATTGTATTTCAGCCAATCAGAAGCCGTTGAGTTTAACAGTCCAGCAAGTTGGCGGCTGCTGCTGCTCAGAATTTCTTTTGGGGAAAGTTACGGCGTGGCATGGCGATCGACATGCGCGCCCGCACATCGAGGGGGTCAGAGGAGCGCTTGCCAA
>JAADXE010000329.1:0-30411 GCA_023337545.1 Pythium coloratum
GGGCTGGCAGGTTGATGAACTCACCAACTTGCACTCGACAATCGGCACTCCCCGTCCTCACGATGAACGGCTCTTCACTGCTCGGGGAGGCTGGGAAGGCTAGCTCAGCCACGGCTTGGATGAAGTCATCGTTCTGCATATTCACGAGCTTCACTCCGAAAACGACAAGCTCCTCCACCGCCACGGGCGACAAGACCACGCTACCAACGCGTCGTCCTCCGGTTGGATCGAGTTGGAAGAAGATGTCGTCTCTGAAGGAGTCGTAAGTCACCCGGTGGAGGCGTCCGCAACCACCGGGGGGCATGAGCTGGATCGTGAGTGTTGGCGACGTCCACGAACTTCATCAAGTTGTCGAAATTCCAGTCAAGGAAAAACATCGACATGTTGGCCAGCTGCTTCCTCGGCGAACGAGCCGCCGTCTTCATTGCTTCTGTGTGTCACTTGTTCGCTTTTGCTGTGGTTTCAAGAAGTGAAGCGTCGGAAGTGATGACTGGGGACCAGTGCTCCCAGTGGCCCCATCACTGGGATGCCCTCGTCCAAGGCTTGGATATGATGGGCAACGACTGACAAATACATTCCATTCATTGTAATCTCAAATTCGCATGGACACAAACGATCCTCGCGGAGACTTGACTTCGACTTGAGCCTCAAGTCGACGGCGACGCGTCCGCAGCACCAACGCCACGACTAACGCAGCCACCGCCACTCCCATCACAGTGAGGAATGCGACTGGAGCTTCCTGCGTCGAACTGGGCGATGCCTTGGACTCGGTACTCGTGCCACCAGGAGGCAGCACGGTCGTAGGTGCTGGCGTTGGAACTGCCGTCTCATTCTGCTTCTGCTGCTGCAGTAATTGCTGCTTGCGAGTCGTCTCGTTGAGCCATTGCTGATAGATTTCGTCCGCAGAAGCCGACGACGAGCCCGACGAACTGCTTGATGCTACCACTGGAGCTGCCTGTGTCGGCTCTGGCGTTGGTGTTGGAGTGACTGTCGTGGGCTCGGGCGTTGGTACCTCCGTCGTTGGCTCTGGTGTTGTTGGCGTTGGCGTTGGTGCGGGAGTCGGCGCTGGAGTCGGTGGCGAGTACTCGCCAACGCGAGGCATCTTCTCCTGCTGCACCAAGTAGCCTTGAGCCCACAGTGCCGAGAAGCTCTGGTAGAAGAAGTCGCCTGCGTCCGGACCAATCATCGCATCGGCTGTGCGTCCTGACCTGCAGCTTCCGTCACTGTCTCCTGGTGGCTTGACCCACACGAAGTAGTCAATGTTCGACAGGCCAGTGTCCCCCGTCGGTGGATGGCCGATACCCGCGGTCTTGAGGTTACACCACTCGTCCGACGACGCGCCGTTGTAGTTACGCGACGTGTCGATGATACAACGCATGTCGTAGTTACCAATAGCGTTCTGGAAGTTCCTGCACAGACCGGATAGCTCGCCATTCGACCGGTAGTTGGACGTGTTGAGTGTGATGCCCTTGACGCGACCAGAGTAACCCAGCTCACGGATGATACTCGCGACCTTGGCACACTGCGTGGGGTACGCGAGCGTCCAGTAACCGACGTCCACGTAGATCTCCGCGTTCGGGTTCGCTGAGAGCAGTCTAACTGCAGTCTTGAGGTTATCCTTGTACCCGGACTGAGCAGCGCAGCCATTGTCTTCCTTCGCGAGGAGACCCACGGCGTCAGGCTCTAGTACGTATAGAACCTTCCGCTGGCCGATGATAGACGCCAGCGTACCCACAAACTTCTCGTAGTCTGCAGGCGTCTTCACGCGGCTTCCTTCGGTGGAGTATCCGGCTTCGCAGTCCTTGTTGGGCAGGCCGTAGACCACGACGGTTAGTCGCGAGTCCGAGTCGCACTTCGAGACGAGTTGCGTGGCTGTCTGCACGTAGTCGCCGTTGGCTTCTCGGTCGGAATACCACGTCGCGATGCCGCGCTTCTCCAGTTCCGTGAGGGCAAACGCCGCGTCGGGGTACGTGGTCTTGGCCCCGGCGTAGGTGATCGGGGGGATGCTGCAGAGCCGCTCGTTTCCAGCCATCACGGACGGAAAACTCACCGCAGATGCGACTAAAAGGCCAAAGATTGAGCATGAGAGCGGAGCCATTGTCGTGTGATGCGTGGAGAATCCGGAAATGAGCCGCTGGAGGCGAGGAGGTCCCCGAGCTCACGTCAGGTCGGGCCGATAGACCGCCCTTGCATGTACTCATCGCCTGCATCTAGTCTCATCCCGTGAGGAGCGAGGCAACGCCGGGCTCCTCCTCTCGCAGCCTTCGATCTTTTCCTTCAGCTGGACGCCTGCATCTTTTAGTAGGAAACACAGTGGACGACACTGTGTTTCACAATAAAAAATGGAGGGTGACATGATGACACAGGATGCGACGTGCAACTGTTGCACTGACGCATGTGGAGCCATGTTGTCACTGACAATGGTCATAAATGGCTGTTTGACATTCGAATGCTCCGCATGAAATCCTTTTCTTGCTGATGATTGGCTAATGCTATATTTGGCACCCCAATGTAAGGTTATATCCTATGTTAGTTCACTTTCAGACGGTGAAAAGATCAAAACCTCACCAACACGCCCATCACAGAAAAGAGGCCCGGTCACCGATCAGATCCCTTTACGTCAGTACAGTTTCAGTCATATCATATTAATTCAGTTGATTTGCTCCGTATTCTTGTCTAAATCGTTCATATGTACTCGACTAATACACATCTAGGAAGAGCTCTTCGCAGTCTCTCTCTGATCTCTGGTTTTTCGCCGCCAGGAAGATCGTGGAAGCTCTTCCTCACGCACGTGCGCTGGTGATTGATCGGCTTTCGTGATGCCTCAGCTTGCGTGCGCTTGGCGACGTCGACGCCGACTCGCAAGTATGACGAGACGCTGTACGTCAACCACCCATTGAGGATTCGACTCCGGAGGAGTGAGGATACAAAACCGTTATACTTGTTCGATTTCGAATGTCTGACACTAAATACGTTCACTACTACAGCACGAGCCCGATGCGTCGCTCGATACAGTACACTGACACGAAGTCCCATTTATAAGTTGGCGAACGAGCCTGGCGTGTTGGTGTTGCTGAGGTAGTGGATGCGAGGGTCCAGTGGGGTCTTGGACTCTTCCAGCGACCGCTGGCGGATGCGGACAGCAACGACGACACCAAGAGCGACGACAGCCACACCGATCAGACAGCCAAGCACGACGATACCAGCACTCACGGATCCTCCACCCGAGGACTTGGTCGACGCCTCACCAGCTCCCGTCGCGGATCCCGATGGAGTCGCCGTCGTGGCGTCAGGCGAGTTGGCGAAGATTGGCTCCTGTTCAATAGGAGCAGCGGCGACTCCAGCAGCCTCGGCACTCTCTTCAGCAGCTCCTGACGACGCCGTCGACGAGGTGTTTGTCAGGAGAGCGAAGTTGTCCATGGAACGGTCCTCGCTGGTCGTGTTGGACTGCTGCGTGATGTTCGAAGGGGCCTCGGTCTCAAGGGCAGCGGTCGTTGGCGTTGGCGTTGGCGTCGGTGACGGGGTAGGAGTTGGAGTGGGCGCAGCGGTCGGAGCCGTCGTCGTGCTCTGGGCGACCTGGCGAATGGTTCCGTCGATAACCGGCATGCCGAGCTCCTTGACCAGCGCGCCGTTGTTCCACATGGACTTCATGAAGGCAGGGAAGAACTTGCCGGCGCCAGGTCCGCCCATGGCGTCCGAGGTACGGCCCGAGCACGTGCCGTCGCTCTCTCCTGGCGGCTTGATCCACACGTAGTAGTCAATGTTTGGGTCGCCCGTGTTGCCTGTCGGCACCTTACCCACAGCGGCGTTCTTGAAGTTACACCACTCGTCCTGGGACGACGGGCCGTTGTAGTTACGCGACGTGTCGATGATACAGTGGAGGTTGAGTCCGCTCGTGGCACTGCGGAAGTTAGAGCAGAGCTGCGAGAGCTCCGACGTCGAGCGGTAGTTGGACGTGTTGATGGTGATGCCCTTAACGCGTCCGACCGACGCGAGGCTGCGCACGATGCTGGCAACGCTGCTGAGGTCCGAGCCGCCCGAGAGCATCCAGTGGCCGACGTCCAGGTAGATATCAGCGTTCGGATTCTGCGACAGCGTACGCACGGCGATGGCCAGGTTATCTCCGTAACCGTAGCTCTTGGCGCAGCCGCCCTTGGCCAGCAAAGCGATGGCGTCCGGCTCGACAATGTACAGCACCTTACGGTCACCGACAGTCGAGTGGAGGTCGGACACGAAGGTCTGGTACATGGCGCTGTTCTGGTTACGCGTACCCACCATGGACTCCTTGGCCTCGCAGTCCTTGTTGGGCAGTCCGTAGACGACGATGGTCATGCGCGAGGACGACGGACACGAGGCTACGATCTGGCGCGCAGTGGCGCCGTAGTCGCCGTTGTCCAGACGATCGGAATACCACGTCGCGACGGCGTGCTTCTCGAGCTCGGCGATCGCGAACGCCATCTCCGGGTTGCTGCTCTTGGCGGCGGCGTAGGTACCAGGGGCGATAGCACAGAGCTCCTCATCACCAGCAGATACAGAGGAGGAGGACATCAAGGCCGTAGCCGCCATGAAGGCGAGACCACGGGGAAGCCACATATTGAGTGTGTAGTGGCCGGTGGTGTGGAGGAGAGGTGTTGGATCTGGAAATGAGCTGCTGGTTAGACTCCTCCTCAGTTAGACTGTAGACTCGTCCCAGAGCCGAGCGTAGTTGCAAAGACCTCATTGGCTTTAGACGCAAGCGGTGACTGCTTGCGTGAGTCCTGCGTCGAGCCAGCCGGTCAGCACGTTCAGACAGTGCAGGCGCGCGAGTGCCTCGCAAAGTGTTGAGGTCTGAATCGTGGCGCGTCTTTCTATGGCAAGACGAAGCCATCTGGTCAAAGATGGGGTTTCGAAACCTCTGAAAACGGAAGATCAGTCAAAATTCCATTTGACTCGAATCGACCATATATTGTGAAGACAGATATCTATACCTCTATGGATTGATACAAGGTTGAGACCTGATGATCAGCAAACGATATCGACAGGCCTCTTCCTGGCGGCTGCGTCTGGATCACAAGTCCACAACCATGGTCGCGACCATCTTGCTGCGTGCGTCTAAAGTCTAAAGTGTGGTCCATTCTGGACAGAGTGCCCGCAGCTGGTGCGGGAAAGCAAATGCTCGGTTGGCGACCGCAGTTGTTGAGGAAGACGGCCGTCCAGAAGCGCAGATGCGTGGATGGCGATGACCATCGGCCGACGCCTGCGCTCCATGCATTTCCGTCAAGGAGACACCGCCCGATGTCTGTGTCTGAATGAACATGCGGAGTGGAGCGTCCATTATCCACGACAGACTCACAAGCACACACGTCATGTCCCGTGGGCTGATCCGGTTCAGACAGACATGAGAGACGCCAGTGTCCGCTCACATCATGAAGCATGCGAAGCCCAAGGGGTGTGGCGACATGGATACTGGGTTGACAGGGTTGCGCGCGTCGTCGGCTTGACACGCATGAGATCCCCATCCACAATACAGTACTTCACGTGCATCTCTAAGAGACGAGAGATTCTTTCGTCTTGCGGGAAGTCCATGGGTTTCTGCCGACTTTTCCAACATTTTCCACGATGAGGCATCACGTGAACACGCAAGTCCAAAGCAAAAGACAAAGCAACGGACTTTGTATTCCATTCACAAAGACACCACTAAAAAGAGAGAATGACACCTCGCGATCCGAGGAGCGAAGCTTGCGGTCCGCTTTCGCCCCTGCCACTAATACTGAGTACTAGTAGGCGTCTAGAGGATCGTGACCTGCGCTGGCGTGGCGTTGACCTGGCCGAAGGCCTCCACGGGCGTGCGCAGCGTGTTGGCACGGCGGCGGTGCTCAGCGCGCTTGCGCATGGCCACGGCGCCGACAGCGACGGCCATAACACCGGCCACGACGACCGCCGCGATCACACCACCGCCGAGACCGCTGGAATCCGCGCCGTCGGACTTGGTGTTGGCCTCCGTCGACGTCGACTCGCCGGCAACAACCGCAGGCGGCGCCTCCGCAGCATCGGCGGCCAGCGAAAGCGCGTTGGTGGTCGAGTTGTCCGCAGGAAGAACAGCGTTCTCAGTGGCCGCGCTCTCGGCCGCCGAGGGGTCCTCAGGAAGAGGCTCGAGACCGGACTCGCACTTCTTCGCGGCCTTGCTCTTCTTCTTCTTCTTCGCTGGCGTCGTCGCCGCCGAAGCCGAAGCCGCCGAGCCTGGCGTGGTCTTCGCAGGCGTTGGCGCAGGGGTCGCCTCCACAAGCAGGCGCGTCTCGACAGCAGCAGCGGTGAGGTCCGCGACCGGGCCGTTCGCCTGCACGGGCATCGTGACGGCCACGGCGAGCAGCGCCGTCGCGAGCATGGCCTTCATGAGGTTACGGATCATCATGTTGGTTGTTGGAAGGTAGTTGGTCTAAGGCGGCCTGTACTGGAGGAGTCCCAAGTCTGGAAATGGAGCGTCCAGAGTCTTAAGGCAGGCAGGCAACGCTCGTGATCTAAAAACCTTGGACTTAGCGCCCACAGTCCGTGATAACAATGCGCCAACTGGCTCTTAGATCGTCGACGCCACAAGCAGAGAGGCACTCGCGTTCGCCATCTGGTAGGCGGCCTCACTCGGAAACGCGGAAACACCAAGGAAACGCCCACAAGTCACAGGAGCGCTAGACCAAGTCGCCCACCAAGACTTCTGACTTTCGGTCAAGATGTTGGCAAGCGCAACGAACCACTGTCGATCCAATGCGATCACAGACAGAGTCGGAACATCTGTTCACAATGCCGCGACAGCACCCAACCAGCCGGAACTGGCGCTTAGTGCGCGATTCAAGGTTTTTCTATCGTCCCATGTGACTTGCAAATCGTATTGAGTTCAGCTCCGTACTGAGTTTATCCGGCTTGGTGCTTGAAGCGACGCGCAGTGACTCTTGGGCGAGGGGACATGCCTGCACGACGTTCAAAGATCGTCAGTTAGATCCAATTGACATCTTTGGATGCCAACAAGCAAATAAGCTTGTGAGCTCGACGTCGTTTAAACTTGTTGGCGCCAACGAAAGCCAACGATGACAGCAAAAGGTCTCTGTATTGTACGTTATTACGGACACTCATACTAGTAGATTACACTTGCAAGCTCCTCATCAGCAGCTTACTCAAAGCATTTGCACGCGTGAAGCAGTTGCTGCGATAGGACCAAAGATCTCCACTGGCGTCTGCAGCTCGTTGGCTCGACGACGAGCCTCGCCACGTCGACGGAAGGCCACTGCAGCAGCAGCGACGGCCACAACCGCCGCAGCCACGATGCCTGCGATGGCTCCTCCGCCCATGCCACCGGTTTCAGCGGCTCGGTCAGACTTGGTAGATGCCTGTTCCACCGCAGGCGTACTGGAGGCTGGGGCTGATGCGGACTCGGCGGTCGTAGACGAAAAGGATACCGAGTTCTTGACTTCCGTGGAGTTGTACGCCGCTGCCACTGTCGCTGGGGATTCTTCGGCTTCCGTGGACGACAACGACGCTGTCTTCACCGCGGAGGCGACAGTAGAGGTGTTGTCAGCTTCGACAATTGGCTCGAGACCGGAATCGCACTTGGTCTTCGTCTTCTTCTTCTTTTTCTTCGGCTTGGACGACTCAGGCGTGGGGGTTGTTGATACGCTGTTTTCACGAGCTTCAGAGGACGGAGTCGCCGAGACTGGACTCTCGTTCTGCTGAGTTGATGGAGCGGACGTCGTGCTTGTTGGCGGAGCTGTCGTCGTAATAGTGGATTCTGCAGTAGCCGCTGCCTCCGTCGGAGTTGGCGTCGTCGTCACCTCGGTAGCTGGGGTTGTCGATGTCGACGTCTCGGGGGCACTAGTTGTGCCTGCAGGTGGAGGCGTCGCCGTCTCCGTGCTCTGAGTCGTCTCCGTGCTCTGCGTGCTCGAAGGAGGTGTCGTCGTCGAAGGCATAGTGGTCGTTGTCGCTTGATCCGCTGGCTTTTGAGTGGTGGTTGATGAGCCACTGCCAATGACTGGGTAGTTCTTCTCCTTCACGAAGTAGCCGTTGTTCCACAACGTCTCGAAGTGCTGCTTGAAGAACTGGCCTGCTCCCGGGCCTCTCATAGAGTGGGCGTTGTGCTCAGCACCATCACAGGCGCCGTCACTTTCACCGGCAGGCTTGATCCAGATGAAGTAGTCGAGGTTGCTGAAGCCAGTCTGCGCAGTCGGCGGACGGCCGACGCCTCCGAAGTTGGCGTTACACCACTCACTACTTGGTGGAGACTCGTTGTAGTTGCGCGAGGTATCCACGATGCAGTTGAGCGAGTTGTCACCGTAGGCCTTCTGGAAGTTGCTGCACATCTCGGACATTTGCTTGTTGGATCGGTAGTTCGACGTGTTGAGCGCGATGCCCTTGAGGCGGCCACCCTTGACAAGTTCCTTCACCGTCGCGGCGATGGCTTTGGCATCCGAGTCGCTCATGAGCGTCCAGTAGCCCACATCCATGTAGATGTCAGCGTTCGGGTTCCGAGACAGGATCTGCAACGCGGCCTTGACGTTCTCAGCGTAACCCGCCGTGGTGCCGCAGCCTCCCTTCGCCATAAGGCCGACAGCATCAGGTTCGAGCACGTATAGCACCTTGCGTTGGCCGACACCGTCCGCTAGAAGCTGCACCCACTTCTTGTAATCCTCGGCGTTCTTGTTCACACCACCGGTCGAGTACCCGGCTTCGCAGTCCTTGTTCGGGAGGCCATACACGACGAGCGTCATGCGAGAGGATGAATCGCAGTGGGCCGTGATATCCGTGATCTTCTTGGTGTACGACTCGACCGACTCGCGGTCCGTGTACCAGGTCGCGATCGCGTGCTTGTTGACTTCCTTCAGCGCATCCGCGCAGCCAGCGTACTGCGAGACCGCGGATTCCAGCGACGCTGTCGGCAACGCACACAGCTCACTCACAGCGCCTGCACGCACAGAAGAAGACGCCGCGGCAGCGAGCAATGCGGTGGTGATGACCGCTTGCGAGAAAGTACGCAGCATGTTGTTGATCGAATCCAACGAAGATAGACGCCGACTGCGGTCAGACCGACTGACGCGAAGGTTGGTCCTCGACGGAGAATCTGGAAATGATCGAAGAGATGTTGGAGATGTTGGACGTCCATTAGACTCCAGAGGACGAGGATGTTGGAGGCAACGAGGGAGGTCGGCGGTTGCATCGGATGGGCCGATCTTTGATTATAGACGCGCCATCTGGCTCTCGATCCAACCGGCCACGCATCTGCGCGCAGCAGGCATAGACGTCGAAGCCTGGTCAATCTGCTGGGGGCGGTGCTTGGGGCAGCTGCCCATGTCTAAATGCTGGCGGGATGTCGCCAGTCTAACCAACAGGTCCTGCTGAACGCGCCACGAACCTCAGCGAATGGGTGCACGAATCTTCGCGCCGGACGGTTTTTAGACTGACTTGACTTCAGTATGCTGCACCCACTTCAACTTCCAGTCTCGACTCTTGAAGAGGCACTTGCTGGACTCTTTCGCTAATCCAGTTGACTGACTCGAGGTCCACGCGAATGCGATAGCCGCAGGATCTGAATGGCCACGGCGGATTGCTCGTCTGCATGACAGTCATGCGATGCAGCGTGGGGCTTCCTCGAATGAGTCGGGAGCTCAAACGAATGATCCAGAAGACGTGCTGGCAAATTCTTCCATGAGATGAGTCCGGCAGGACATCACTCTGGAGTCAGGAAGCTGGATCCAGTAACGGTAGTCGTGCGCGCAGTGTGTGTCAACTGGATCTGGCGTCCAGTTTATCCGGAAGGAGCTCCTCCCAGTAGTCAGATCGTTTGATTGGCATCACTCACGATCATCAAACGCCAACAAGCACCGACTCATCAAGCCACCGGATCCATTCACTTGATTCCACTCGCCACACTATTACGCGACGGCCTCGCTCAGCTTCCTATGGCTACTCGCAGTCGTCAGTAGCGAGTGATTCAGCTGGATAAACTTGAGTTTCTTCAGCGTCTCTGCTGAGAGTTCATCCGGAGGAAATCTCAGAGGGACATCCAGCACTCGTCGGGTCATCGGCAGTGTCGACGCTGGTAAACTGAACAACCGCACGGCGACTCGCTGCAGCATCGGCCACCGCAGACCGTCCGTTTGCCAGTACTGGAGCACCGACTTTTGGTTCTTGTTCACGATCGAATACCGGAACGAGTCGGACGCCTTCTCTTGCGTGGCGTCGATCACGTACTCTGTGAGCTGCTGCGTGACGATGGTCTTCTGCTTGTCGAGATCGATCTGGTCGACTTGGTCGATGAGCGGAGTGAGGTAGACCAGGTCCTCGATGTTCTTGCGAACATCCGGACTCAATCCTTCGCCGACGTATCGTGGATCCAGTAGATACGCCATGCCGTGGGAGTCGCCGTACATTGCATTGAAGCGGTTCTGGTTCAGCTTGAGAAGATACGCTGACTCGGCTTCCGTGAGACCGGGGACTCGGCTCAGCGCGACTGGAAGCTGCTTCGCAAACCAGTAGAATACCTCGGAGATCGGCACATCGGTGTCCACTTGCAGGCGCTTCATGAGTGTGTCGAGAGGATCCACGAGCGCCACTGCCTTGAACAGAAGCGACTCGAGCTCGCTGTTGCTTGTGATCTCTTGAATTCGTCGGCGACTCGCGGCTTCTTCCTCGTTGACATCCGAACACTCAAACCCTCCTGCAGTAATAGCTTCTTGAAGAACAGGGAGAACGAGAAGAACGCTCTCAAGGCCTGCCTTCAACTTCGCCCACTGACCGCGCGGAGGCATCCACAGCTTCTCGATGCCGGTCTCGTTCAGCTTCTTCTTCACTTGGTCATTCACATTATCTGGAGCTGAACTCGAAAAGCACTGGACGAGCTCACGGCATTCCACGATCAGTTGATGCAGGTCTGCAAATGGAGCTGGAGCGTGTGCGTCGGTCGGTTCTTCAGCCTTCTCGAATATCTGGTTGACGAAGAGATGCAAGCCATGGGAGGCACACCCGTGGAAAAACTTGCTGGGGAAGATGGTCTTGAACTTGGCCCACACGAGCTGGTCGGCGTGCGAGTTGTCGGTCACGACGCCGTGGATATTGTCTCCACATAGTGACAGCGCACCAGCCAGCGTGTCGAAAAGCCCCTGCGAGGTCGCGTTGGAATCTGTTGACACGATCGGCGTCGAGTCGACGTAGAGAGGCGCCTTGGCCGTGCCCACGACCACCAGGCCAGTCGGTTCTTCATCTCGCTGCATCTCCTGGGTCGCATACCACGAGTTCACACACACAGCGTTCACAGCACTGGGCTTCTGCGTCACACGCAGCAGATCACACTGCACAGAGGCAAAAGCCCGATCCAGCAGCGACCCAACGAGGTCTTGAGACGAGTGGCGAAGCGTCAATGCCGGCGGTTGGCTCAGTTGGACAGCACGGCGTAAGTGCGGGTGGTCCATGTGGCTAAACGGCAGGCCCGTAGTGTAGATGTACATCGCCAACGAATCAGCCACGGCATTCACATCAGCATGGGCACCCCCACATGAGTGAACACTCTTATGCCGCTTGGCAGTCGATCCACTGGACGACGCGTTGGTTAACTGGATTGGAAGTCCGGCGCGTGCATTCTCGTCATCCTCGCCTGTTGGCAATCGTTGCGTGCGCTTGTTGAAGTCCTCGTCGAGCCAGTCCGGCGGCTGCTCTTCACAGGTTGAGTCGGCCAGGTACGTGCGGAAGGCTGCGCATCGCTTGAGATGCGACCGCGCCTTCTCGCTCTTGTGGTGATGAGGCACGACAGAGGAGCAGTGCATGCACATCGTTGACGTCGCCTTGTGCGGGTTCTCATCACGCGTGAGGTATTGCCACACAGAGGAGAGTGCGCGGTGGCCGCGACCGCGGGACTTGCGCGTGAATGAGAGCGTCGATTCGTTGGCGTTGGCGTTTTCACCAACAGTTGGAGGTGTTAACACCAGCGAGGAATCGACGGTGTTCGTTGACGCTGCATCGAGGGTGGTTGCTGGATGAGTATCCAAAGACGCTGGATCCAGAGATCCGGACGCAGATTCCAGAGCGGGGACTAACGCGAGCGCGTCGTGGACGATGTCGTCCGCAGGGGTAATGATGGCAATGTCATGCTGGCCAGATCCAAGCAGCGCCGACGAGGAAGCTGAAGATGATGTGACTGGCGCGGCGTCTGGATCGGTTGTACTTGCGCCAGCGTCGACTGACGCAGATGGGTTCACGTCCATTTTGTTCGAGCAGCCCCTTGCAGTGGTTTATGGGAGTGGTTTTGTTGGTGGTTCCCAGAGGTTTTTGACGGTTTTGTTGGTGGTTTTTCAAACGAGGTTGCGCGAATGTGACACGAAGGTACCGATGTTAACTTCAACCCGCCTCAACTGACTTTCTCGTTCACGGTCGGAACATCCGGAAGCCAGTCAGCCTGAACCAAGCATCATCTATGGGTCTATCGGAGGTCTATCGATGGAAAACCAAGCAAGGGTCACCCACATCTGCTGTCACCCATCGCTTTATCATCTCCATGTGGTCCAACGCGTCGGCGCGGCAAATCCGGGTGGCCATCCGGTAGAGGCCTTGGATTTTTAGTCCATACTCGGACCAAATCAGGAAAACAGCCAAGGCCGCCATGCTGGATGATCGGGTTATTCCATCCGGAACACCCTCTTCTTTAGACACGTGCGCACCTGAGCTGAGAAGTCGGGCGTCTAACGCTCGCGAATTCCGTTGGCGTTTTCGACCTAAACGGACCCATCGTTAGACCGTACTCGCCAACTAACCATGGCGCGCACAGACGTGCCAACTGCAACTCAAGCAGGCGTCACCATGGCCGACGAAAATGGGCCAGAAGAGCCCGTCGGCGACGCGCTTCATGTCAAGCCCAGCGACTTCCAGGCGGCCATGACCCCACAGGACGACAGCGCGTACGACTGGGATCCCGACAGTGTCTTCATGGCGCGTCAGTCGCGCTCGCAGTCGCTCACGGACCCTCACACAATGGCGACGTCTATCCTTCGTCAGCACTCGTCCGTTGCCTCTCCAGTCGCGACTGCGTCTGCGGCCGTGGAGGGCGACCTCACGCGTTCTGTGGCCTTTCTCCTCGTGGAGGAGCACGCCCTGGAGATCGCCCATCGCCGCATGCGTCGCACAAAGTCCGCTGAGCTGTCCTCCATGAGCATGCTGCAGCAAGAACTCGGCTACCCGCGTCCTCGCAAGGCCTCGATCCCTGGAAGCGGAGGCGATTCCACCACAACACGAGGCCGTCGAGCCTCTCGCCGCAGTCGCAACAGCCACAGTGCGAGCGACGACGCCGGCAGCTTCAAGACGAGCCGTCGCCCAAAGTCCACAAGCGACGCACGGACTATCGGCACATCGGATGAAGAAGGCAGCGTCATAGAAGACCACGCCGTTGAAGAGGAAGAAGAAGAAGAAGAAGAAGAGGAAGAAGAAGACAACTTCCTGGACCACCGCCTGGCCTCGGTTACGGGTTACGCGCGCGACACGGACGGCGTGGTGTACTACGAGATCGTGGTCGAGTCGACGGCCCACGGCCCACTGTCCGCCTACAAAGTGCGGCGTCGGTACTCGGAATTCCGCGAGTTACACCGTAAACTGGCCAAGATCATGCCGACGCGTGCCCCCAGCGGCTCCTCGCGTCAGTCGCTCGGTGGACTCAGTGGTCTTGGAGCACTCACAGCCTCCGGATACTGTCGCCACAGTGAAACGAGCCTTGGTACGTCCTTCGAGACCGCGACGTCCCAGTCCCTCCACCATGCAGATCGTTCGGGCTCTGGCCTGACGCGATTGTCGGCCGCCTCTGCTGGCTGCTGGCTGCCTCCACTGCCCGACAGCGGCGGCGTGTGGTCGTATTTCCAGAGCGACAGTCCTCGTTTCCTGGAAAACCGCGCGAGAGCCTTCCACGCGATCGTGATCGCCGCGCAGCAACACCCCGCAGCACGTGCGAGCCGTCTTCTTAACCAGTTTCTCGGTCCGCCGCCGGACTCGTTCGCCAACAACTACGTGAGCTTGAACCGCTTTGCGGCGCCGACGCTGCGGTTCTCAGTTGAGATCCACGAACGCAAGGAGATGGCCAAGACCATCAGCCTCAAGCGCCGCCAGCTCGAACCGTCCTACAAGATGGCCATTGTGCCTCCGTCCATTGCTGAGTGAGTGAGCCCAATCACAAGACGAGAGACCCAGTTCCAACAACCGTGATGTGACGTGACGTGAACGTCCTCAAGCGAGGATGTATGTACAGTAGCAGAGTAGTGAATTCAGCCGTAGTCCTAGTAAGTACTGCCTTCGCCGTGGGCTGGTGTGCTCGTCAATGAACCAGTCGCATGAGTAGATCGATCTCGTTCGCGTCCGTGTCCCCCGCTACGAGTGACTGCAGCAGCTCACGATGCTCCGTGTTCTCCACCTTCTCAGTCCGCTCGCGCATCAAGTCTTTCCCCCGTCTTGGCGTCTCCAAGATCATCGGCAGACCTTCAAAGTGCGGACTGTTCATCAGCCATTCGAACGCTGTGAGTCCGATCTTGCCCAGTCCAATGTTCTCATGACGGTCCTTCCGTGAGCCGCACACGTCCATCGAGTCGTTCACGTGGATGACCTTGAGCACGCCCCTCTCACGCCATGTACTACCCAGCGTATCGTTGAAATCCTGCATCATACGCTCACAATCCTGCGCTGTATCCATCGAGAGGCCACTGGCGTGGGCGTGGCACGTGTCCAGACACACGCCCAGTCTCGAGTGGACATCCGCTGAACAGCTACGCGCCACGACGCCGTCCAGAATCGCACGGATCTCGTGGAAGTCGCGGCCCAGCACGTTGCCCTGGCCCGCCATGTTCTCCACACACAGCGTCACGTCGTGGGTCTGCTGCAGTACCTGCGTCATACACTCGGCAATGTACTGCGCGCTGAGCTGTCTGGCCTGTGTCTCTCGCGCCTGCGCTTCCTCTCGCTGTGCGTCCGTCGTCGCCTTCTTCTTCTTCACCAGCTCCGTCCACTGTAACTCGTCCGGCACACGCGTACAGGACCCTGGATGGAAGACGTACTTGTGGATACCCAATTGCGAGCACTTGGCGACCTCTTCGACCACTAATTCCACGCTTTTGCGCCGTAATTCCGCGTCGTGGGCGCCGAAATTCGCGATATACGAGCCGTGGACCACCACATTCGCAGCATCAAACGGCGACTCGTGGTGTAGACGCGTGCGGAAGGCGAGAGCCTGTGCATCGTCAATAGGCGGGACGGGCTTCCAGCTCAGACGCGGGCGAATGAAGAACGCAAAGCTGCGAGCCTGTGGGCCGAGGAGCTGCTGCGCATTTTCCAGCGCCTTCAGGCAGCCGCCAGAGGCCGAGATATGCGCGCCGACGTACTTCATGAACTTCCGTGGTGGGTGAATAGTGATGAGATGGTTACGGTCTCACTCTTCACGATCATAACCCACTGAGCCAGAAGTTACGTTGTTGAAAGAGGTCTAAATCTGATTGATCAAAATGATTGATGTTTGTTTTTTTACCAATGGATGGAGGTTTTGGCGCGTTTCGTGGGTTGAAACTGAGCTCCCCAACTTCAACTTGCGTGGACGCGAGGAATGGAATTTCAAGAATCTGATGCTTCGTCCACAGGCTCAGAAAGGAACGTGGCCCACGTGCCCGGTGGACGGCGGATGAGCCTGTAAGATCGCGCGTAGGAACGTGACCAACGCGCCTAAATGTCAAAAATCAACTTGAACCTCCTGAGTCATGACGCCGGACGAAGGTTCGGAATGAACACGCCTGGGCGGAAGTCCCCGCGACGCTCCTCCCCCCTCGCCGTCTAAACAGCATCGTTAGACGCGTGCGTCAGGGACATTCGTCGATTTCAAGACTTCAGCTCACTTCCTGATTCTCGGTCTAAAAATGGCGCTTCGATCAGTCGTATCGCGCGCCTCGCGCCGCCTGCAGCCTAGCGCTGCTCGCTACATCAGCCAGGATGCGCTCGCCCGTCAGCCGACGTCGGACGCCCACGCGTCGGCGCCTCAGCCGCTGACCATGCTCACGGAGGAGGAAATCATGTTCAAGGACTCGGGTACGTTCTGATTGATTTATCGGGTGATTTTCAGAAAATCAATAGTCTGATGTTGTGACGTTTGATGTTGTTAGTCGCCAAGTTTGCCAAGGACGAGATCCTCCCGAAGGTCAAGGTCATGGACGCCACGGGCGACATGGACTTGGGCATCATCCGCGGACTCTTTGACAACGGGGTACGTCCTTTCTTGTCTAAATCGAACCGCATTGATGTCACGAGGTATTAATTTATATCGATTTCGATTGTAGCTCTTGTCCGTGGAGATCCCAGAGCGTTACGGTGGTGCCGAGGCCTCGTTCATGAGCCTGTGCCTCACGATCGAGGAGCTCTCGAAGGTGGACGCCGGCGTCGGTCTTCTCTGCGACCTCCAGAACACCGTCGTCAACAACGTGTTCATGTTCCACGCCAACGAGCAGCAGCGCGATCAGTACCTGCCTCGCCTCACGACTGATGTTGTGGGCAGCTTCTGTCTCACAGAGGAAGGCTCTGGCAGCGACGCCTTTGCCCTTCGCACCAAGGCCGACGTCTCGGCCGACGGCAGCTACTACACACTGAACGGCTCCAAAATGTGGATCTCCAACGTCGAGTACGCCGATGTGTTCCTCGTGTTTGCGACCATCGACCCGTCGCTGGGTTACAAGGGCATCACGTGCTTCATCGTCCACCGCGACACCGAAGGACTGGACTTTGGTCCGCCAGAGGATAAGCTTGGTATCCGTGCGTCGTCGACCTGTACGGTCAACCTCACGAACGTCAAGGTGCCCAAGGAGAACATTATCGGCCAGGTCGGCAAGGGTTACGCTATTGCCATTGGCCAGCTGAACGAAGGCCGCATTGGTATCGCCTCGCAGATGCTGGGCGTCGCGCAGGGTGCCTACGACCACGCCATGCCGTACCTGTTCCAACGCCACCAGTTTGGCCAGGCTATTGGCGACTTCCAGGCCGTGCAGCACACGTACGCGGAGCTGGCGATGGAGATCGAGGCCGCGCGTCTGCTGATCTACAACGCCGCGCGACTTAAGGACGCCGGCCAGCCGTACGTGAAGCAGTCGTGTATGGCCAAGCTCATGGCCTCGCGCGTGGCTGAGAAGTCGGCGTCCAAGTGTATCGAGATGCTGGGCGGCGTGGGCTTTACTAAGGCGTTGCTGGCGGAGAAGTTCTACCGCGACGCCAAGGTCGGATCCATCTACGGCGGCACGAGCAACGTGCAGCTCAACACCATCGCCAAGGTCATCCGCAAGGAGTTCGCGTAAGATGGACTAACGAGTGTTCGTGAGTGTAACCAAGTGCATACCCCCCAAATATAAACCCAACTTACATGATGTTGCTCCCGAAAACCACAGTTTATCTGATCGCGAGCTGTTGGTTCACACACAGGATCTATCTACCACTGAAAATGGCTACGTCGACGAGTAGTTGCTACGTTGGCTGTGGTGTCCGAGCCATCGAAATCACCATTTGGACCCATAATCACAAAAATCGGATCATGTTGGTCATTGATTCGCTTCGACATTGATTGTCCTGGGACTCACATGTGTAAACAATGCGAATCAAAGCAAATGGTTCCTTGATCAGTGTCAGCATGCTAGTTTCTTACTGCTAGTTTCTTACGAAGTAGGTTGAAGGCGAGATACTGCCAAGCTGGCTGGAGGATCCGGTAAAAGGAGCCTTTTTTTAATCTTTTTTCGTTTTCAGACATCGTTGTCCGCAAGTGTGACTGCATCCTCTCAACGAATTTGACTAACCGAGATACGCAGGACGCTCGCGAGCTATGTACTTGAAGTGGCGCTGCTTTTGTTCCTACCGTATCCCTGTCAACGCATTCATAAACTTCTCAAGACCATACGACCCACTGCGGCATCATGGGACAAGCGTTGCTCATAAACCACGAGATTCCACCATAAACTAACCCAACTGCTCTTCGTATATCGGTAGCAACCACGCATGTCCTACAAAGTACTACAGCGTCCAGGATGGTACCCGCTTCATCCAAGAAGTCACTCTACAACATTTCTTCTGCCTCGAACACTACTGCCCTCACACTTCCAAGCACCATGCCATCGTACCGCACCATTGAGGCTCTCCAATTGTCCACGGACTTCCGTGCCGCCACGCGTATTGTCGACGTGGCTGAGCTCCCCGTCGCCACGCCCGGCCACGTCGTCGTCAAGAACCACTACGTCGGCATCAACGCCACGGACATCAACATCAGGAACGGCGGCTACGGCGCTCGTCCACTACCCTTCGGCTGCGGGCTTGACGGCGTCGGCGTCATCGTCGCTGTGGGCGACGGCGTTGACAACTTCGCGGTCGGTGATGCCATTGCCTTCCAATACCTCGGGGCCTTCTCCGAGTACGTGCTGATCCCCACGACGACCGCCCACAAGGTGTCGTCGCCAGATCCGTCGGTGCTGCCTCTGATCATGCAAGGCGTCTCCGCCTCGATCGCACTCGAGCAAGTCGGTCAGATGAAGTCTGGGGAGACCGTGCTCGTGACCACGGCCGCTGGGGGCACTGGCCTGTTCGCCGTGCAGCTCGCCAAGCTCGCGGGCAACCACGTCATTGGCACTTGTAGTTCGGATGACAAGGTGGAGGCGCTCAAGGCTCTGGGTGTCGACCGTGTGATCAACTACAAGAAGGAGTCAATCCGCGACGTACTCAAGAACGAGTACCCAAGGGCGTGGACCTCATCTTCGAGTCAGTCGGTGGCGACACGTTCAAGGCCGCAGTGGAAAACATCGCCCTCCACGGCCGTGTGATCGTGTTCGGCTTTTCGTCGCCGGCTACAAGGAGCAGCTCGTCAACTTCGAGCCGTACCTCGTGAGCCACCTTGGCGTACTGCTGCTGAGCCGCTCGGCTTCGATGCGTGGCTTCTTCATTGAGAACCACCAGTCGGCGAGACAGGAGCACTTCGATCGCCTGGTGAAACTCATTGCCGAGGGGAAGATCAAGTCAGACGTCGACCAGACCGAGTTCAAGGGCCTCGAGGGCATCGCCGACGCCATCGACTACATGTACGAGTGCAAGAACATCGGCAAGCTGGTCGTCAAGCTGTAGACACTGCTGTAGCACACTCAGGGCAACAGGACTTGTAGTTGTGTACCCACTTCAGCGAGTTGAGGTTACACTGGTGAGAATTGTAACCCATGTCTACTTCTGTATTTTCCCAATTATTGTTCGTTTTGATTGGCTGAAATAGAGCTCAGTTGACTGAGCTGGCTGCTCGCATGGAAGGGCCGCAGAAAAACTCAGGAAGAAGAGCACGATGACGATGGCGACGACGCTCCTGCTTAGCGTGTGGCTGCTGTTGCTGGCTGTGTGGATGGTGGCTGCCGATGCGCAGCAGACGCGACTGCGTGGCTCAATGCTGGAGCTGTGCGAGGAGTTCCTGGGCGTGAGCGACTTCGTGGTCGCGCAGTGCAAGGCCGACACTTCGGACGCTAATTGTCTGCAGAGTTTCCAGCTCTTCTACGAGTCGCCAGCGCTGCTCATCGCCTGCGAGAAGCACGCGGAGACGCGCAACGCCAAGCTCAAGATGACCAAGTTCATGGAGATCTACAGCCAGTGGCAGCAGCGCCACACGTGCGAGTTGTTCCACGCGAAGGAAGCTCAAGCCGCGCAGCAGTGCGGCGGTGCTGCTGTCCAGAAGCCCTGGCACGAGGAGGTGTACCCGCTCTACTGCGAAGAGATCTTCACTCTCTACAAGAACAACCGCAAGGACTTAGACGCGATGTGTGGACGCACGACGTACAGTGACGCGTTCTGGGAGGCGTACGCCGACTTTGTCGCGACGCCGCTCTGTAAGACCTACTACAGCCACCTGCGAGGAGCTACAAGCCACGGCTGCGCGGGGACGACGGCTAGTGATACGGAGAAGTGTGAAGATATGTTCCAGTGGTACACGCAGCAGCGTGGACAAGTGGAGAAGGAGTGTCTTGAGGTGGTGGGTGCCAAGAAGTTTTATAAGGGGTTTTACGCCTGGAAGCGCCACCAGAAGTGAAAAAAGTGGATGCGATTTGTACGTTATTTATGCGTTATATACGTTACTTTCGGCGTTATTTTGAATTACCGTATATTTGGCTGGATCTTGAAAGGTCGCAGATCATCGTTGTCCTGGTCAATGACACGAAAATGAGACCAGGAAGCACAAAATGCATGGTGATTCTGGCGGCAGCAGTGGTGTTACTAATCCGATGCTGCAATGTAGCTGCTGGTATGTCGTAGTCGTGGTATATGTGCTAGTTGTACAGGTGTTGACAGTTTTGTGGCTGTCGTAGAATTCGTCTACTACGACTTCAAGGGCACAACAGGACTCGTGCTCAACGGAAAGGCCGCCACAAGCTCCTGCATTCGAATGCCACGCGTACGTGACTCTGTCTGGCTCATTGAACTTAGCAATTAAACCCTCACACTTGTGGCCACTACAGAATGAGTACTCGGATCGCACTGGCGCGGCGGACGTGCGTGAGGCCTCGCTGGATATGGTTTTCCACCAGCGTCTCGAGCGCGTGACGACGGAGACCACGCAGACTGAAGACCCAAACACATCGCCTCGCATTGCCGTTGAATCCGCGTCCGTCGGTCATCGAGACGCGTTCAAACAGAGCGTCGAGACCGAACGATGTGCCGTCCGCTTGCGACTCACGGCGTCGCAACCAAGGCAGCTCTCGTCCGTGTGGTACGCTGATCCGCTGCCTGTTCTCCAGGGTTTCGAGACGCGGTTCACGTTCCAGATCACAGACCAGTCACGTCGGTGCTACGAAGTCAAAGACGAACACTTTGGCTTAAGACAGTACCGTAGCTGCGTCGTCCACGGGGGTGACGGCTTTGCGTTTGTGATCCAAGGCCATGGGAACAAGACCACCACGATAGGCACACCGCCTAACAAGAGCGTGCTTGGAGCGGAAGGCATCGCCAATTCGATCGCGATTGAATTCGACACGTGGTTTAACGGAGACCGACCGGATACCTTCGAAGACCACGTCGCTGTCTACTCACGAGGGGCTCAAGCCAACGCGCTCATCGACAGCGCCAAGCTCTCCACGACGGCTCTCCACGATCTCGCGGATGGAAAGATCCACAGCGTCAAGATCCGCTACTACAACGAGCTTCGGTACGAGTACGCGCCGTATTTTTCCGCCACGACCAACCTCGTTCCGTTTCTCAAAGATGTCTCTGAAGGACGAAGAGTCGGAACGCTGGTCGTGTTCATGGACACGGGCATCGACGATGACGAGCCGTTGCTGGCGATGCCCATCAACCTCGCCGCCACGCTGCGTCTGCCCAGTGACCAGGCGTACGTGGGCTTCACGGCGTCCACGGGCATGTTCTGGCAGAAGCACGACGTGCTGGGCTGGTACTACTGCACGCAGCCGCCGTGTCTGGACGAGTACGGCACGGAGATGAAGTTTGAGTTTGACTACAACCAGCAGTCGATGGTGTCGACGGCCAGTCACGCCAAGTCGCTGTACCCGATCTACATCTACCCGGACACAACGCCCTGGGCCAAGAAGCAGAGCTACTTTGCCAGCAGCCAGCAAGTCGGACTCGTGTCCTAATAGGCAGAGTACTAGTATAGCTTTTCTCAAAAGTATCTATTACGCTGTCTGTTTGCCAGAGCCTCGACACACGGGGTTTCCTGTTCCTCTATGGCGGCACCATTTTCGTGAGGTACGAGCCCACGTCCTGCTCAAAGTACTCTGCTAATTCCTTCTGCGTGACCCACAAGAAGTCGCTGGCCTTGGTTTCGTTCAGCTTGACGTCGCCAAAGCGCACCTGCGCCTTGTAGAAGAACACCTTGGTGCCGTCAAAGCCGTCCGGGTCCGCAGTCTCGTGCTCGTACTTGACGTAGCCGATCGGCGAAAAGCCTACAGGGTTCACCTCGAGCTCCTCACCGACAACCTCCGTGAGCTGACGCAGCGCCGCGTCGCGCATCTTCTCCTCCGCGAGCTTCTCGCCCGACGGGAAAAACCACGGGAACTTGGACGCCGCCGTCGGCTTGACGATCAAAAACACACGGCCCTTGAGCGCGCGGTTCAGCGACTTGCGGTCGTTGGACGCGTCGGCCTCGGTCTCACGAGGGGCCAGGTGGAAGCCCGCGCCAACGATGTCCTCTGGGTCCTCCTCGGCGTTCGGCCACGGCGCCTCCTCCGGCGTGATGTGGCGCTCTCCCGGCTCCATGAACCAAAAGTCGTCCTCAAGACGCTACATAACATCAATCAATCACAAGTATCCATCAATCAATCAACCCTCAAAATCCCTTTTAGGTCCATCAATCTAACACGTACCTGGTCCTGACGAAGGGCGAGCTCGTGCTGCATCATCTCGTAGTCCATCTCCCAGTCCTCGAGGTCTGGCTGGATCACAGGCAGACGCTCCAGCACGCTGGCCGTGAGGATGCGCCACTTCTTGCCGTCGTCCACAGGCTCCATGAGGTGGTTGTGGCGCTCCACCTTGGGTCGCACGGCCTTGGGCTCGGCCGCCTGCTTCTCCTGCGCGCGCTTCTGCTTGGCGGCGTCGATCTTGGCCTTCTGGCGCCACGTGAGCCTCTCGCCCTTGGCCTTGGCGGCCATGGAGCGCGTCTGCGCAGGCGCCTGCGACAGCGTCGAGCGGGCGAGGCGCAGCGCGAACATATTCAGTGAGCTAGTTGGCTGTATCCGCCGTCCAATTCCAGTCCAGCGCCTCCGTTTCCAGGCGCTGCTCGTCTGTGGCTGCTGGACGACTGGGCCACGAAAGGCAGAGATACCGGTATCAAAACCGGTATTAGATGTCCAACAACAAATATTCTCTGTCAGCACGAGATATTCTATTGAAGTACATATTGTATTATACAGGGGATAAGCTACTTAAAGTTTGATTTGATGCTATCAAATATGAGATCGTATGTGTTCTCACGCGTTTCTATTGAAGAGAGGGTGGTTGGAGCGGCCGACCTTGGCCTTGGCCTGGGACGCGTTGCTGTCGTCGAGCTCGACGATGTTGCGGCGTGAGTCGGACGCTGAGTTGTAGGTGGCGGTGGACTTGTGGCGTCGCTCCAGGATCGTAGAGGTCCATTTGTCGACTTCTTCGCGTTGGGAGTCGCTGAACAAAAGCCGATGGCGCGTGCAGACGCCCAGCACGGTCTCGACACTGGGCTTGGCCCAGGCCGTCGTATGGCGACTAAACAGCGTTCGTAGAAGCGGCAGTAGCATGGTGAGCTCGTCGAGATCTCGCGCTGTGACGGCAGCATCCAGTCGTGCTTTGATCTGCTTGGTGGCTCGTGCAAACTCAAACGAGTCGTCAGTGAACAGCTCTCGGTGCGTGATCGCCAGCAGCGTCCAGTCCTTGAAGCGTACGCGCTCTTCTTCTGGATAGACGTCTTGCTTTTCCAGCAAATGCTTGACGAGCTCTGCGAACTCTGGCTTGCCACTCCACGTCGCTGCTTTCACCTGGATCATCTCGGTGAGCGCGTCCAGGAACACTGTGCGGGTCTCCTCGTTGAGTTTGTCCGCCATAAGAGACCGGAATAGCGTGCACGCCTTTGGGAACTTCTTGCCCACCAGCATGTGTGTCTTGATCCTCGCTACGACGCTTGCGACGTCGCTGCCTGTGCCCTCGGACGCCGTCTTCTGGCGTTTGGCTGCCGTCTCGCGCCCCTGCGTCCCTACAGCTACTGCTGAGCTACTGATCTTGGCCTCTTCTTCATTCGATTCATCTGCGCTGCGTTTCTTGGGTGGTGGCAGCGCTAGTCCAGCGTACAGATCCACACCATCGCCACCATTTGCGTCCCCCATTATTCTTGGTGGTCGTTTTTCTTGTGAGCAGCTCTGCAAGTATTCAGCAAATCACAGATATAGACGGTCTGTCCAATATTATCACAAATAGATGCATCATCTATCCATAAATACCAAAATGCGTCTGTTGAAGGCTGTATCTGAACTCCCATTTTCCACGTGGACACTCCCCTGCATCAAATAAACAGGAGACCTTGGCGTGGAAATGGACCTGCCGCCGATCGCCGACGCGCGGCTTACGCACCAGCAGCAGCTCGCTGATGAAGACAACGGCCTGCACCCGCTCGCTGTGATCCTGGGCGTCGTGGGCATGCTGGCCATGATCGTTGTGGTCGCCGCGTCGTCCTACCAACGTGAGAAGCTCCAGCACATGGCACGCAAACTCCTCCGCAAGAAGCGCGCGTCCGTCGCCGACGACAAGCAGAGTGAGTCTTCCTACTCTACTATCCTACTAGCTCTGCTGCTACTGATGATGTATGTGTCTTTCTATTGCAGCGGACGGCGCCGGACCGCTGGGCGGACTGCCGGCGTTTGCTCGTACGGCGGCCGAGACAGGCAACGCGCGCGTGGTCAAGCGCTGGGTGAACTCGACAGGCCGCGACGTGGACGCGCGCAGCACGGAGAACCTCACGGCGCTGCACTATGCGGCGCGTGGCGGCCACAACGAGTGCGTTCGCCTTCTGCTGACGGCCAGCGCCGACCCCAACGTCCAGGACGAGCGGCGCATCACGCCTCTGCATCTCGCGGCGGTGAGCGGCCACGCGCTGTGCGTCAAGCTGCTGATTGACTACCACGCGGACCCGTTCCGAGAAGATCTGGACCAGCAAACGGCGCTGTCGCTGGCCGAGAAGAGCGGCAACATCGGCTGCGCGCGGCTGCTGCAGCGGTCCATGGCCAAGGCTGCTGTGAGCGACGACGTGAGCACGCAGGACTCGTCCCTGACGCTGCGGGCTGGCTCCTCGCGTGTCGACAATGCAGTCTAGATACCTGAAAATAGAGCAAATACTGTCTGTCTGTGAATGTGAATGTGAACTTCTATTCTATATCGACGGACTCACAGTCGTGCCTGGGACTGCTGCGCAGAGCGTGCAGTAAACATGGCATCTAGCGCCGCCACGAGCCGGTCGATCTCCTCTTCCGTGTTGTGTGCGTGGATGATAATGCGGAAGCGTTCGCTGCCCTTGGGCACTGTAGGCGAGCGAATGGGGATCACGCGGATGCCCAGCGCCAACATTTGCCTGGCGGCGTCCAGCACGGCGTGGTTCCCACCGAACACGACGCCCTGGATCGGCGAGTCGCTCTGCAGCAGTGCCTGTGCTGGGATGGCCTTGCTCTTGCGGACGCGCGACTTGAAATACTGCACAAGCCGCAGGGATTCAGCACGGCGTCCGTCCGACTCGGCACAGAGTTCGTGTGCGCACTGCACGGTCACGAGCTGCTCGAAGGGGAACGCCGTCGTGTAGATGAACGACCGCGCGTAGTTGACGAGGAACTCGATCATCACGCGCGAGCCACACACCACGGCGCCGTGGCAGCCCATGGCCTTGCCAAACGTGTACACGCGGCAGCAGAGCACGCGGTCGTGGGCGTCCAGTCCGAGTTCACGGACGACACCTGAGCCCTGAGGACCATAGACACCGACGCCGTGGGCTTCGTCCACGATCAGATACGCGCTGTATCGCTCGCAGAGTTCCGTCATTTCTACCAACGGCGCAACGTCGCCGTCCATCGAGTACACCGACTCCACGACCACAAACACGCAGCGTGGGGAGCTGCTTGTAGAGTGTTCAATGAGCTTGGCTTCTAGGTGTTCGACGTCATTGTGGCGAAAGCCGAAGGTCCGCTTGTGGGCGTACGCGCGGCTCAAGCGGATGCCTTCGTGGCACGAGTTGTGGATGAGCTCGTCGAACAAAACGACGTCGTTGGCCTGCGGCATGCTCGAGAGCACGCCCAGATTCGCCGTATAACCCGAGTTGAACAGCAGCGCCGCCTCACTAAGACAGCAACCAGTCAGTACGATATAACCACCGAGTACAGAGCTTGTCCATGCGAGCAGTTCACTCACCTGTTGTAGAACCGTGCGAGTTCGTCCTCGACCTGCATGAAGTACTCGTTGTTACCGGAGATCAAGCGAGAACCCGTGGCGCCGGCCAGCACCAAGTGCGGCTTCCATTGCGCCATCTCCTCCCTACGGCGTTCCACGCGCGCGAGCAGCTCCGTCGAGCGAGCGAGACCCAGATAGTCGTTCGAGTAGAAGTCGACGCAGTTGGCTGGGCCCGAGACAGGAGCCGTCGGCTGGAGCTTGCGCAGCGTGCCGATGCGCTCGCGACGAGCAAGCGCCAGCGCCAGCGAGCGCTGCAGGGGATCCGTCTCCGTCGTAGTGTCCATGTAGCCAGCCAGCCAGTCACACGCACAGAGCCAAAGGCGGAGGAATGCAATGGAGCGCAATGGTCGAATCCGACGTTTGGTGAGGTCGATGACGATGCTTGTCACTCAAGTTGAGCTTGAGCTTCGGTTGGGCGGGTCATCGCGATTCGATTTTGAATTGGCTGGGTGACGGCAGCGGATTATACCTTGTTTTGGTACTCTGTAGACCAAATACACCTGGTTTTGGAAAAATGGATGTCGTCACCAGCGAATAAGATCGCGGAGGGGGAGATGGCTACATTATCGAACCCTCACCGGCTTCGGGACGTGGAAGCATTGGACCCTTTGGTCTGAATAGCTCTTTCTTGCCATCTGTCATCCAGGGATCTCTCGTGGAAGAAGCGCGCAATGTGGTGTAGGAGGACGATCTCACTGTCTTCATTACTCTTGCAGCCCTGTCTATTGGTGTGGAGGAAAGCATGTTTGATTGTAGGCGAGAGGGATCATGCCTGCCTGCCCTAACGGCGTCGGTCAATCCTGGTACGGTAGTGCTTAATCAGTTTAGACGTTAACGTTAACCTATCGACGTGTAGCTCAAGCGGCATGGGATTGAGCTCTTCGATCGGATGAGGGGGGCGAGCGAACGCGTGGCAGGAACGCAGGTGCTCGGATCGGCCTACGCCGTTTTGCTCCTGTGTATGATTGTGGTTTTGTTTCACTGCTGAGCACTGCTGACGACGCAAGTGCACTGCAGGATAGACCACTGAAAGAGCCACCGAAGGAACGCGAGGCGAACGGTGCGTAGGCAGGAAGAGTCGGCGGCAGGCAGACGTCGCTGCTGTCGTCAGGGAAGAGGATCGCCGTAACGAACCCAGGCGCAACCTAATACAGCAAGCGCTAAGCTGAATGGGAATGATGTTGGCTGTGTTTTCTACGGTAGGGATCAGACCGGCCGAACCCAATGGCATGGCAGGCAGAATTATCGAACGTTGGCGTCTAAAGTCTTGAGCACAGCGATGGTGATGGCGACTGTTCTGTCCGCGTGGTGTTTTGTACGTAAGTTCACTCAGTCGTTCCGCCCTCAAATCGAAGGCTTCAGTCCGCGGATGATGACGGAGGTGGGCCATGTTGAAGAAAAATACCGAACGTGTAACCGTTGAGAAGAACAAACGCGAGAGAGAAAAAAAACGAAGGCTCGCAAATGCGAGAGGGTGGTGGTGGTGGCGACCCTGTCTCTCTCTCTGATGTTTGTCTAAAACTCACTCTTTTGAGTCGTGTGGGCTGGGTGCGGTGGCATTACGGCGGTTGGTAATGGCCGCCAACGCTCCTGAACACGCCTGAACGGCAGACGAAACGCCGAAATGCGAGCCGTCGCACGCGAGTTGGTAACATCAGCATCAGCATCAAACGCAGTGTGCGATGGAAGCCGGAGAAGCTTGAGCTTGGAGGGGCGAGAGGGCGAAACGTAGAAGAACGCCGTCATACCAAGATCGTTCAACTGAAGAGTGAAGACTGAGGAGTACTAAGTACAGAGCTGGCAGTTCCAGAACGTAGAGGATCAACCGCCCACGCTGGTGTGTGTGGTTGCAGTTCAATGTTAGTACCGGTACGGTTGGACCAGGCTTCATGCTTCAAGTGAAGCTGTAGGAAACAAAAGCGAAGCTACAAAACGAACCTGAACCCAGGTCTATATCTATAGGTTAGCTGGATCGAAATGAGTCTAAAAAACTAAAGAGATCGATCACTGGACGAGGTGTCCAGAATCTTAGCCGGTGAGAGCGGGGCCGCGAGCACCGCAAGGCTGACGTCGAATCTGGCCACGCGACGTCAGTGGCTGGCGATATGTGCTTCCCGCGGCGTTCGCGGAACTTGGCGGCGCAGTTGCTCAGCACGCCGACATCAAGCCTACACTTCGGCTCCGCTCAGGCGACGCGACCAGCTCGCGCGTGCACGCACTGGTTGGTGGCGAGCGTCCTAAACGTGCTTTTTCCAATCTCCGTGATCACAGCATCACACTTTCCAAGTGACTGGAAAGTGGCAGGCAGTGGGACTCTGGATATGTTGGTTCCTAAAAAACCTGCAAGATAAGGGGGGAGCGGTTGCTGGACGGCCGTTGATTGGCTGGTGAATGTTAGAGGGCAGCGATTGGGTTAGACGCGATCTACTCGCGCGTGGAATCTGAACGCCTGCATGCTGTTTGCGTAGGTCTATCTTCCCGACTCTGGACGGTTGGACCCACAGAACATAAACTTCAAGACCAAACGCGGCTGAGTTCGATCGGGAATAGCCAGGCCATCAGTTCACGGAACCTTCCAGCAACTGCGCGAGGAGTTCCTCAGGAGATGTTGACAAAGCCAGGGCGATCTCTAAACGAAAAATCAAAAAATACGATTTGATTTTTACAGCGAGATTCGTCCGACTTTCAAAAGATTCTCAACCCATTCGGCATCGGCTGGAATTTTAGATACTTAGTCCAACCGGATTGCTTGCTGCCGGCAAGCGTGTGGCTCCAGTCCAGAACCGGTGGGTGAACTGCAAGCCAGCGGCGTGATCTCGCCGTAACCTACAGTATCAATTTCTGTCCTGTACCGTACAGGAAACCCGATCCTATTGTACTGTACGCGGCACACGCCATTCCGGTTGGTCAGACAGGCTATCCGGCCCATCGATCTGCTTCGTCTCCTCGTCCCAGTCTCTGTTCCAGCGTCTAAAATCCAGAGTCAAACTCTGGGTCTTCAACGCCTCGCCGACCCAAACAGCCACCGCGGCGTGACCAGTCACCAGTCGCTGCGCTTCGTCCAGAGAACTTCTCTCTCTCCGGCCTCGTGGGCTCCGGACGCAACGGCACCTTTCCGTCGTGCTTCTTCGCATCATTTCCCATTTTGGTCGCCCCCACCACCGCCGCCATCTATCGGTCTATCCCGCCAGTCTATCCGATCATGTCCACCGCTATGCTGCCGTCTAATGGCTCCGGCATGACCTTCGGTCTAACCCCCGAGGCGTCTAACGCCGACTCCTCCTCCTCCTCCACGTCGACGCCGACCTACAAGGTGCCCAAGTTCCTGCGGTCGCTGTACTCCATTCTCCAGAACGAGGACGAGTCTATCGTCAAGTGGGTCCAGAACCAGGAGCTCAAGCCGAACCGCGTCACCGCGTTCCACATCCTCGACCTCGCACGCTTCGAGAACGAAGTCCTGCCCAAGCACTTCAAGCACTCCAAGTTCGCCAGCTTCCAGCGCCAGCTCAACAACTTCGGCTTCCGCAAGTGGACGAAAACCCAGTCCAGCGGCGTGTGCACGTTCAGCCACAACAGCTTCCCGCCAGACCCTCGCGAGATCGGCGTGCTGCGTGCGTCTATCCGCGAGCAGTGGCGCCAGAAGAACAACGACACGCGTCGCCGCGTGGGCAACGGTATCACCAAGGCCGAGCGCAAGCTCCAGCAGCAAGTCCAGCAGCAGGTCCAGCAGCTCCAGCAGACCGGGTCTAACCCGGCGTCTAACCAGGCTCCTCAGTCGCCAGCTCCGGGAAAGTACGACGACGACGACGAGACGTCCGAGTTTGGCTCGCCGTCGCGCGTCGACTCCTTCTCCGCCATGCTCAAGACGCCACTGGACGGCCCCGCGCCGCGTGCGCCGACCCACCAGCCCCAGATCAAGAAGCTGGCTCGTCCTATGGGCGGCGAGTGGGTCTCTGGCGGTCTGGAGGCCTTTGGAGACAACGCGCCGATGAACGCCGGCAAGCCAGCGTTGCTGCCGTCGCTGCAGGTGTCCTCGCAGCCGCAGAGCCGCCACCTCCCCCACGTGTCGTACAACAACACCATCAACATCGGCACGTTCCCCTACCACCACCACGAGACTTCGCCCGTGTACGCGCCTCAGGCGCCGCCGATGATGATGATGTCGTCCACCCCGACGCAGCTCGAGCCGTGGGCCTGGGAGCCGCACACGGCGCCTGCTGCGTACTTCGAGGTCGCGCCGTGGACCGTCCACCAAGACCCGAGCCTCGTGCACAAGGCTCCCATGTACTGCCACGCGCCGGAGCAGCAGGTGTCGCCGTCCTCCATGGAGGAGTTCACCTTCGACAGCATCATGCTCTTCAACGAGTGAGCGGGCCTCGTCCTCCTCCGTCCTCCCCATCAATGTCTCTATCCGTCCACCCAACGCCCTCCCCACCAACAACTACCGTCCCCTCTTCGTGGGGGGAGGTCCCTCAA
>JAADXE010000330.1:0-30368 GCA_023337545.1 Pythium coloratum
AGCGGACAACGCGCAGCAGACCAGCGGCGCGTACTAATCTGTCGACAGCCTCGCGACTTCTACCACCCGTCATTGTCCGTGAAGAGTCGCCTTTCATGAGTGGATCCCCCTGGTCGAGTTGTCCTCACTCAAGTCGAGCAAATTTGTGTCAGTGTGTACTGTAGTGCATCGTATGAAGTAATTATGAGTATTTGTTGTACTGTTATCTGGGCTTTCTCTTTCGTAAACTGCATCAGCTCAGGAGATCAAGGTTCACCGCCAACATAATCAGTCACCATCTAACGTACTGAATCTAGTCTCGCATGTGGTCACTACTGATCCTGATCACTTGTACGCGTTGCCCGCGTCAGTGAACACGCCCGAGAAATACGGTACTGCGAGTACCTGAAACACTAGTCCACCACGGCACGCGCCGTCACAGGGTCGCTGCTGGTTGTGGAGACAAATCTTCTTCTCCGGCTGACGTGTCCACTTCTTGCCGCGTCAGGGCTTCAGGACAACGAATCGAGACGATTTCATGGTCTCCATCCTGCGATCAGCCCCCACCATCCTCCTGACGACTACACCTGCTGGATTTCCCATCTATCCGTTGGGTCGCGTTGGCTGTGCTGATCCCTCACGGGCTCTCTTATAGACACACAAGGACTTTTGCGTTGGTCGAAGACCTTCAGCGTTTGCCCCTCACTACTGTAAATGCGCCGATCACGACTGCGATGCACTGCACTGCATAGTGTCGCCACAGCTTCAGCAACCTTCAATTGCGATCAGCTCACGGAGCTCAATGTCCAGGACGTCCATTTGTACATAAACCAGCCATTGTCCGCCGAATTAATAGCCGTTCACGCAGGTGGCGACCTGGTCTTTTCTTCACCACCTCACCGCTTCTACAAAACTGTATTGTTGACTACTTTGTGATCCCCTTCGTTCTTTTGAGCTTGCAACCGACTGGGTCTACAGACTGGTCTTCGGCGCCAGCTGACGTGTCCACTTCTGCCGCACGGTACTGTCGTCTAGAACTGTGGGAGACGCGGAGACAAACGTCGGTCTCCGCTCAGTGATCAGCCCTCACCATCGTCGCGCTGACGATCGCGTTGGTGCCGGATGGCTTCTAGACGCGCTGTTCCTTCCTGGATTGTTTCTCAACGTGTACATTGTCACCATGTGAATGAGGCGTGCCCCAGAGTCTTCATGACGGTAGACGGCGGCGATGTCTTGGTGATTCGGATCTCTCATTCTACAATTTGCTTTGCACCGGTAAAGCACACCCTTCCAGCTCACAGTCTCCCCCCAGCCTCATTCCAACAACAATAGCAATCAGCATGCTGGCTCTACGCAAGCTCTGCCTCCTCGCGGCGTGTGTCGCTGTCATGACCACGGAGTTCCAAGCCAGTGCCTCCGCTGTGTCGACTGAGCAAGCGCCGCGTCGTCTGCGTGGTGAGATCGCCATGTACCAGGAAGCTGAAGATCAAGAGCAGCCTCCTGCCGCGACCGGCAGTGGTCAGGGTGGTCAAGGTCGTCCAAGCGGCAGCGGCAAGGACCGACCAAGTGGCAGCGGCAAGGGTGGACAAGGCCGACCAAGTGGCAGCGGCAAGGGTGGACAAGGCCGACCAAGCGGCAGTGGCATGGGAGGTCAGGGTCGTCCAAGCGGCAGTGGCCAAGGCGGTATGGAACGTCCAAGTGGTAGCGGTCAAGGAGGTCAGGGTAGTCCGAGCGGAAGCGGACAGGGAGGACAGCCGCCATCGGGCAGCTACACCGGCGCTGAAGGACGAAGCGACGACGCCACTGGTGCAGAAGGAGACGCGCCGTCGGGCAATGGCAAGTCGAGCGGCCGTGGTGGTCAGGGTGGAGGTCGCCCAAGCGGAAGCGGCGCGGGTCGTCCAAGTGGAAGTGACCAGGGCGGTAAGGGCGGAGGTCGTCCGAGTGGAAGTGGTCAGGGTCGTCCAAGCGGCAGCGGCCAAGGCGGTAAGCCTCCGGGAGGTGAGGGCAGTGGCCGCAGCTTCGGCTTTGGCGATATCAGCAAGGGCAAGGGAAGCCATGGCGGCAAGGGAGGCCAGGGCGGCAAGGGAGGTTCGCAGCCTTCAGCGGAGCAGCCTTCGAACGAGACGCCAGCGTCGGGCGAAGGTGAGACCTACTGAGCTTAGGTCAGCTTAGGTCCAGTGCGTGCGAAGGTATGGTCTTCGTGTTGAGGTAGTTGACAGTCGTTAAATGTCTAAAAACCTACATGTATATCACGTTAATCGCTGTTGGATCGAATCTAACATTTCGACTTTGAGAATATGTGGAGTTGATTTGAGGAAGCCACACCAACTCGGAGATGAAAGTAACTATAAATCCGATGATGAAGGTGCAGTCTACTGGATCGTCCAATGCATCTCTTTTTAAAAAGAGCGAATTAGCTGTGGGCCTGCGTGGGCAAGATTGGTCCTACCAGGACGGAATCTGCCGTTCGCTCGCAACGCAAGACCCAGAAATTGTCGCCGTGGCCCTTCCGATAGAAGTAAGTGTGTTCGGTTAGTTCACTCGGGGTGAGTCTCTGCTGGCTTTCGATCAGAACTTTCCGTTAAACTTCTGACGAATACTACTGTACCGTTGGTGTAGTGCACTCAGGGAATGGATGAAAGTCTGAAACACAATACCGGATCGGTACCGTGGACCACGGTACTGTTTGTAAGTAGAGTACTCTATCCACAGCAACTTCAATTGTGATCAGCTCTGGAGGTCAACTTTCGTCGCGTCCACTTGCACATAAAATAGCCACTGTCCACCGAATTAAAATCCATTCAAGCAGGTGGCGAACTGAAACTGGTCTCACATTAACCACTTCTACCCTAATGTAAACTATTGCAAGGGAGCTCATGGATAATGTTCATAGCATCGCACAAGTACAGACGACGACAGGGTCACGTTCCCTGCAGCACGTGGCCCCCACTGGCCCTACAGACAGATCTCCTTATCCTTATCCAGCTAACCTGTCCACCTCGAAAGTGCCCGCGACGCAAGACACGGAAGAGAGACGCTGGGTCGTCTCCGTACAGTTCAGTACCATAACGGAGACCGAGTCCGTTCGTTCGGTGATCAGCCCCACCATCGTCGTTCTGACGACCGCGACGGCGCCGGATGGCTTCCAGTCGCGCTGCTCTTCGCTGGATTTCTTTTCCAATCCGTATGCTGTCACCGACCAGTCGAGGCGTTGAGTGCCCCCAGGGTCTCCGAGACGATCGCAAGTAGCTGGGCTTGTTGATCGGGTTTGGAGACCCCTCCAAGTCTCTCATTCTACAATTTGCTTTCCACCAGTAAAGCACACCTTTCCAGATCCCAGTCTCTTCCAGCACCTTTCTCGATCAGCATGCTGTCTCTGCGCAGGCTCTGCTTCCTCGCGGCGTGTGTCGCCGTCATGACCACGGAGTTCCACACTAGCACCTCCGCTCTATCGACTGAACAAGCCCCGCGTCGTCTGCGTAGCGAGCTCGCTATGTACCAGGAAGCTGAATATGAAGAGGAGCCAACGGCCACGGCCACGGCGGGCAGTGGCGAGGGCGGCGAAGGCCGACCAAGCGGCAGCGGTAAGGGAGGACAAGGCCGACCAAGTGGCAGCGGTAAGGGAGGTCAGGGTCGTCCAAGTGGCAGTGGCAAGGGTGGACGAGGTCGTCCAAGTGGCAGTGGCAAGGGTGGACGAGGTCGCTCGAGCGGCAGTGGCAACGGAGGCAAGGGCCGTCCAAGCGGAAGCGGACAAGGCGGCAAGGGTGGTCAGCGTCCAAGTGGCAGCGGTCAGGGCGGAGAGCCGCCGTCGGGAAGCTACACCGGCGCTGAAGGACGAAGCAACGACGCTACGGGGGCTGAAGGAGACGCGCCGTCAGGAGGAAGCAAGGCGCCGTCGGGCACTGGTCAGTCGAGCGGCAAGGGCGGCAAGTCGAGCGGCCGCGGCGGTCAGGGCGGAGGTCGCCCAAGTGGAAGCGGCGCGGGTCATCCGAGCAGAAGTGGCCAGGGTCAACGACCAAGCGGAAGCGGCGCGGGTCGTCCGAGTGGAAGTGGTCAGGGCGGCAAGGGCGGCAAGGGTGGTCGTCCAAGCGGAAGCGGCCAGGGCGGTAAGCCAGCAGGAGGTGACGGCAGCGGCCTCAGCTTCGGCTTCGGCGACATCAGCAAGGGCGGCAAGGGAAGCCAGGGCGGCAAGGGAAGCCAGGGCGGCAAGGGAGGCCAGGGCGGCAAGGGCGGCTCGCAGCCTTCAGCGGAGCAGCCGTCGAACGAGACGCCGGTGTCGGGCGGAGCCGACGAAACCCCGGCTTCTGGAGGAGCCGATGAAAGCTACCGCGTCTAAGTCGTGAGCATCGAGGAACGTGAGCGCGTGCTTGCGATAAGTAGTTGTGTGTACGAGGGCTACGTTCCTAAACTATAATCATACACGTTGTATTTGTTGAAACTAATCCGTGGCGAAGTTGGATGTGACACTCTCCCTCAAATTTCCGATAGGATATCCTACGAGTGCCACATCGAATGTGTTCTGCAGCGGTTGTGCGAGACTCAAATTTCGAGCAGAGTCTCTAATAAGAATGGAGGAAGTTCGTGGACCGAATACACTGATCTTCGACGCTTCTGTTCAAATCAATGCGAGCACGACGATCAAAAGAACAATCGGCGAAAGCCGAGCTCTACAGGTCCTGCTGTACAGGAGTCCTGTCAGGACTGAGTGCTGTACTGTGGCATCCCGCGGTTGTTGTCCAGACTGTACTGTTGGACCCACAATGCGACGGTCTCATTCCAAAGTCACTTCCCGCCCAGAAGCCGCGCCGAAGTCTTGAAGCACACTGGCTTGCAGCTTCCCACGGCGGCTTCACACCCGAAGGGATCACCGTTTCTGAGTCCAAGCTTTGGTGGTCAAGCACAGAAATTCATTGAGCAGGATGAGAACCATGTTACAGTAGCTACATGCTGCAGCCCACAGCACACACCGCAACTTTCGTGGTGAAGTTGCGGTGCTCGACGGGAGTCCACTCACGAGTCGTAAATTGTGAATCACGACGTCAGTGGGACTGTGAGCGTCGGGTTCTCAAGGCTTGAGTCAAGCGGATCGATCGGCCATGTGCTGGCCACGGCATGAGTTGCGTCAACGAGTTCGAAAAATGGTGCGTTTACTCTACCGGTATGGCTTCGCCTGAGGAAGCCAAGAAAATTTATGGCTGGTGTACGGTTGGAATCTGATCGGCAGTATTTCCATTGATCCATGCACATGCTTACTGCCTGATCAAAACTCGCGTTTCATCCACCGCTTCTGGACAGAGAGAGCTCCATCAGCTCAAGCGGCTGAAGCCTTCAGCGGCTGCCGACTGAGTTCCCCATGAATCAAAGCATCAAAGCTGAACAGTGTCAGCCAGCACCACGTGATGGCTGTGCCGCTGTGGAGGCGAAGAGTCACCGAATATCTTGGAAATTGTATTCATTTCTCTCTCTCTCGCAGTGGCAGAGAGGAAAGTCTCGTGTCCCACTTGCCGCCAGCTGGCTGCCGCTGAAATCCACCGCTGGTATCCATTCTTAAAGGTCTTCAACTGATACTTTTATTAGTTGAAGTGAGACCGTCGCGTGTTGGTCCTATCAACTGTGACAGGGAAGTTGCGAAGCGCGGCATAAGATGTGGGTCCAGTGCCACACAACTCACCAGAGAACCTGCACGTCCATCTGGACGCACGACACGGACTCTCGGGAAGGCAAGGCTTCGCTATGTGACTCCTTGAATCGCCAAGTGATTCACGGTCCACGCTTCATCTAGGTAAGCAAAGTCTGATCACTCTCCATTCCCGCACTTTCGCTGACAGGCAGGACGACCAAGCGAGGAAGAACGACGCGACGCGATAGGCGCGACCAGACCAGGCAGGATCCTCAGTTCAGTTCGCAATATATTCTCAGCTCTTGACCACACAAGCCAGTGGCCTCGGTCTCGCGAACTCCGCCCCGCCACAGCCACATACAGTCAACCACAGTGAGAACATGTTCGTTCGGGAGTCGAGTCTGAAGCTCTCGTCGCCGGGCATGGCGCCGCCGCCTCGACGAGCCGGTCCGTTTGTGGACTCGCCAGGCGACTGCGACTTTGTATTGACCGAGGCGAGCAACCGCGGCCACGGCGGCGGCATCTTCGAGCAGGTCGACATCCTCCAAGTGCCCCCGCTTCCGCGTCACCCACAGAAGAAGGTCGCGCACCACCCTCGCCACCACCAGACCGTCGGCAGTGGCATTCTGGATGATGGCCACGCACACAGCTCCGAGCGTGTGCTGGGAACACTCAGCGTCGTCGCGATCACGTTCTTCTTCGGCTGCGGAGGGCCACTGGGTTCGGAGACCGTCATCTCCATCGCCGGTCCTCTCGTCGCACTGGTGACGATCGTACTGTATCCGCTGTTCTTCACGTTCCCGTACGGCGCCGTGGTCGCAGAGCTGTGTACAGCCTTCCCGGAAGACGGCGGCTTCCCCATCGCCGTACGGAACGCGTTCGGCCAGTTCTGGGGCGTCCAGGTCGGCTACTGGTCCTGGGTCGGCAACATCATGTCCACAGCCATCTACCCGTCGTTCGTGCTCGATCTGCTGCGTGACCACGCGTCGCTGGACATTCGCCAGCCCACAGCGCGGTATCTTGTCAAAGCCGGCATCGCGCTCATCCTCAGCATCCCGTCGTTCATCGGCACCAAGTTCGTGTCGCGGTCCATGATCGCGTTCCTCGTGGTCGTCCTGCTACCGACGCTCATCTTCGTGGTCTACGCGTTCGCTGAATCCAGTTCGTTCGATGAGATCGGCATGGTCAGACACACTGGCACAGTGTACAACGAAGAGAAGGGACTCGTCGAGTCCACAGGCGGCGTCGTGGACATCGCTTGGTTCGAACTGCTCAACTCGCTGTTCTGGAACTACGACGGCGTGCAAATGGCCTCGGTCTTTGGCGGCCAAGTGCTGATCCCTGCTCGTGTGTACCCACGCGCCATCTCCATCACCATCGGGCTCACTGTGCTCGTGTACTTGCTGCCACTTCCAGCAGTCGTGGCCAACAAGTACGTCGACTGGACGGCATTCGTGGACGGCTCGTACGGCGACGTCGCCACGCAGATCGGTGGCAACTTCCTGCGTGGGCTCATGATCCTCGTCAATTTTGCCACGACCATCGGCATGTTTGTGAGCAGCACGTACTGTGAATCCACGGAGATCGCTGGTATGGCCCAGAGCGGCATGATCCACGCGACGCTGGGCCGTCGGAACCGCACGTTCAGCTCACCCCACTACGCCGTCGCACTCACCACCGTGCTCACGCTGGTGCTGTTGGCACTCGACACGGACTTTTTGATCCCAGTGACCAACGCCTTCGCGTGTCTCGTCGCCGCCATCATCTTCGCTGCGGGCGTGCAGCTTCGCCGTCGCTTCCCGCACTTCCCACGCCCGTCGACGGTGCCCGGAGGCCCTGGTGTGATGCTCGCGATCGCTGTGATTCCGCTGTGCATCTGTGCGATCATCATCTACCGCACGCTCACGGCGTCCGTGTCCAAGTTCCTCACCGTCGCTGGCTTCGTACTCGTCGGTCTCGTCTACAGCGCCGTCGAACGGTGGCGCGAAGGCCCCGATGCCGTTGTTCGGTTTTGATTCTGATGTCGCGTAGTATTTAGTCGTAAGCAAACCCCTTGGGTGGGAAAATGGATGTGAATTTCTCAACATTTCCTAGACGACGCGGTTATTAGATGTAGACTGGACTGGGCTGGCTGCTGACCAACGGCATCGTTTCATGATTCCGATCGCGTCGATGCTGACAGGGTTTGCAATGGTTCCAAGCAGCGTAGATGGCGATGGCCCCGATCATCACCCAGGCCACGTCGACAGGTTTAGTTTCGTTAGTCGACACTGTCGGGGCTGGAGCTGACGTCTCACGGACGTCAGAGGGCTCGTTATCTTCGTTTTCGTCTAGATCGTCCACGGCGACGTTGTGTACCGAGATATGCGTTGTCTGTCGTGGCGGTGGATCGTACGACGTGCTATCAATCGGCTCCGGCCCGGGCCCGAACGACCAGACAACCTTCTTGGTGTCTCCTGTCGTTGACGTCATGGATTCCGGTGCTGGATCTACATAGTAGACACCCCCACTGCCCGAAATGCGGTACAAAAGCGCGTCCACGACCCGTACGACTGCTTTCCCAGAGCCAGAGCTGGTCACGGTCGCATGTGAACAGGAAACGCCGCCCGCGTTTAGTTGTCCAGCACCTGTGACCTTGTACTCACAGTGGCCGATTGAAGAGCTCGTCCCAATTGAGCCTCTGGTAGCCATCAATGCATCACCTGAGCCGGAGGCGAATGCGTCCAGCAATGGCGTTTGAAGCTGAGCAGCCATAAGTCTCAACGCGCCGTTGCCATGCGCTCTGATCTCCATAGACGTCGTCACATTCATCGACGCCGTCACGCCGATCAACGCACTGCCCGAGCCGGCGAGATTCACTTTGACCGAGTCCACAGACAGCTCGTTCGCAGAAAAATACAGGTTTCCACTCCCAGAAACTCGTACTTGAAGCTCCGTCGCAACGAGATCAAGCTGATGAGGCAAGAAGAGGTTTCCTGAGCCGCTCACTTGGAATGTCCACGAGTCAGCGGGGATTCCAGCCAAAGTTTCCGGGCCTTCGACTATTACGTCGCCTTTCCCAGATACTTTGATGTCGTGAAGCTGTGCGCGATCGTGGATTTCGACTTCGACACGTACGAAACCTTCGATATCAACGGTCTTGCGAGGTGTTGTGGCACTGGAGACCTTCAACTCGCCGTTCTTGTCCGACGTAGCGTCCACCATCACCAGTTGCTGAATAGCCGCGGCGTCACTGCCAATCACACGCACAGTCGCCACTGTTCCTGGCGATTGATGTGGTGGAGTTACACGCGAGACGTAGACTTGGCAGTCAGCATTGACGACTAGAGATGTCAGCGTCTCGCCGTGGTCTCCGTTAGCGGCGCTGACGACCCAGCGCTGCTCGAGATCTTCGTGCTGTTGGCCAGGTGAGACCGACGACGGTGAGACCTTGGAGATGCCAGTCGTGTCCACACGAAGGCCACAGGCGCCATGGACCACCAATAGAACTAGCAGCATCAGCGAGAGCACGAGTCGACCCATATCGGATACTGACGTTCGATTGAAATGCCGTGTTTGGTGTGCACTTGAACTTTGGTCAGTCGCTCGAAGGTTCTCAGACGATGACAGCTCACCAACATTCCCAAATCCAGAAACATCATTCCCAAGATCTCACTGATTGACGAATGCCATTGTTTGTTTGTGATGTTTAGATGTAGACTGGGGCTTCGCTGCCCAGCAATGGCGCCTTCTCTCCATGTCGCTTGTTCTTATGCTTCCAGGCTTCGACTCGGTTCCATACAATAAGCACCACGAGCACAACAACCACCACTGGCAGCCATGAGCGTGTGTGGATGGATGGAGAGCTGACGGCCTTGGTGCTATCGGGAGCTGATGTTGGCTCACGCACAGGAGATGGAGGACTCGTCTCGTCGTCGTCTTTGTCGTCATCATCTTCGCCGTCTTCTCCGCTTTCAATGATACTTTCATAACCATCACCCCCGATCACAAAGGAGCATCGACGTGGCGGCAAAGAGTACGAGTCCATCCACGTAGGCTTGGACTGGGCAGTGTCCTTCACGGCCTTCACGGCATCAGACTCGATCCTGCCGGTTGAGGAGATGATCGATTGTGGAGCTGGGCCGACGTACCGAATGTCGGCATACCCGGTGATCTGGTAGGTCAGAGAGTCCTTGGCCTGTAAGATGATGTCGCCAGCGCCGACTATCGTCGCGACGGCACTCGAGCACAGGACGCCCCCAGCGTTCAATTCCCCGTAGCCGCTCACACTGTACTCGCATTGACCGACGAGAGATGTCGTTGAGGATGAGTTGAGACCGTCAACACGCTCCACAGTGACGTCTCCGCTTCCTGTGGTGGAGATTTTCAGTTGAGGCGAGTGGAAATCTGCCACGACGACGCGGCAGTTACCCCAGCTCTTGGAGTCGACAGATACTTGAGAAGTCACGTTGAACTGGTGAGAAACCCCAAATTTGACGTCGCCGGATCCCGTTGTAGTGACTTGGACGTCGGTCGCAGTGATGTCACTGGCTGGGACGTAAATGCTTCCGGAACTAGCAGATTCGATCTCCAGCGATTGCAGGAGTAAACGCAGCTCAGGCGGCAAGTAGACGCCACCCGATCCACTCACTCTGACAACGAGCTTGGCTTGCGGTGAGCTCACGAACAACTCGGGGGCTTCCACGACGATGTCACCACTGCTAAGGATTTCAATATTCTGAAGCTGCTGTACGCTGTGGACTTGGATCTCCATGCGTAGATAGCTCAGGGAGGAGGAGTCCACATTGCTGGAAATCCGCAGGTTACCGGGCTTCCCATCCGTAGCGGAGACCGTCACTGACTGGATGAACTGCGCACGGTCTCCGATAACTCGCACCGTCGCTAGTAGCCCTGGAGACTGAGGCGCACTGTAAGACACGTAGACTTGATGAGCTGTGCTTGTTGTGATCGACGTGACCGTCTCACCAGGGAATTCGCTGGCTGTGACGACGAAGAGCTGCTCCAGTTTCTCGTGTGAGTTACGAGGCGACACCGCGGCTGCAACGCCAGTCGGCTCGAGATGGAGCGCAGAGGAACGCGGCGCTGCCACCGCGAGTAGCAGCGCCGCCAGGATGCCGCAGCTGACGCAGCGCATGACGAATGCGTCCAAAGAGTCCCGATGCAGTGTGGCTTTGTCCGATTGAACGCCAGAAGACCACCATCGTCCTTACAATCATTCCATTTCGAATCGCAATCATTCCAGAATTGAGCTCCTCACAGCGAGAACCAGACTGACTCTGTCTATTCTAAATATTCTCTTTCGAAAGTAATACGTATTGGCGTCTCCAAGTCTGGCCTCGTACACCAAAAACGACGTGGCCGGCTCAATAAGGCCGGTGAAGATGCTTGGCGAGATGGAGAGTCCTATGCTGCTTGGGTGTAGCGAGGGCTTGGCGGTGTCTCGCTTGGTCTCCGGTCTACGTAGTGGCGATCTTGTGAGACCTGTCGTCGGGTCCAGGCTTTGGCCCCTCGACTTCTAGGCTCAGGTGCCTCTTCTTGCCTTCAGGAGATGTCGACGATTGCTCGTGGCTGCATGAGATGGTTGTGGATGGATTGGTGGGCCCACATGGTCTCCACTTCCAGTACTTGGTGGACAAACTGCGTGATCTCCTGCGTCTGTGGCGGCCCGCACTCGCCCATGAGCGTCACGCGCACACGTCGCACGTTCTGGATCATCGTCATCGGACCCGTGGCCGATGGTCCGCCGAATTGCGGGCCAAACAGTTCCTTCGCATCGATGACCCGCACCCACGAGTCTTGATCCAACCCGACAGCATAAGCAGACGACTCGATGCCGTTTCGATCCGATTCGGAATGCGAGTGTGTGATAAACAACGGATGACCGAACTCATTCACGAGACGGCCCGTGACGTAGCGGCCATGGGACCGCCCGTGGGCATTCGTGATCGTATAATCTGCAGCGACCCGATCCTTAAAGGTCTCCGAAGTCTTGAAAATCAATTCATAAGCACCAATCTGTTAACATTCACTATTCCAAGGCGACAAACTATACTTCCACTCACCTGGGCAAACGTTTGGCCTCCGCCTTCAAACCGTGGCTCGAGAAAGTGCTGCCACATCACTTCTTTCACTCGAGAGACCGAGAACGGCACCGCCGAGCTCGCGTACAGATCAACAATCGCGCCTTTCCCGTCGTGTCGAACCACACGCAAATCCAAGAAAGGCTGCGGCTCGGTTTGTAGCTTCCCACTCAACGCAAACGCTGCACGCCAGTGCAAGCACAGCATCTCCAGGCGCCGGAACTGGTGCTCGCGGGTCACGCGCTCGACCATCTCTCGCGGGATCTCCACTGTGAACACGCCAGGGATCGCAAAGCCCTTCCGTCTCGCGTGCTCGGCCTGCTGGATCAAATCAATGAGCTCCTGCGCCACGCGTGCCTGCTCCATGGTCATCTGCCGCAGCTTCGCGTTCACTTGCTCGACCTGGTGTCGCGCCTCGAGTTGTCCTTCGGCCATATCTCTCCACACCACTAAGCCCTCGGACGCCGTAGTGTTTTGGTTGTACTTTCCCACGCCTAGCGCCCGTAATTGGCCTTCGAGTCTCCAAATTTCGGCACGTAGTTGTGCAGCTTCTTCTTTCTGGCGTTCGCGACTGATGTTCCGCATGGGACCAACCACTGGCGCGTCACTGGAATTGCTGCCGTCGAAGCTGCTGCGCTGGGAGTTGCTCGCCGCGGGGCTCATTGTAGAGCCGCTGCTGCTGAGACTCTCGGGGCCTGAGCTCTGGCTCTTGCGGTCCCATTCCGCCAGCATGGACAGCGTCGCGCTGAGCAGCTCCGGGTCGTCGTCCCACCATTCCCCCATCGTCGTGAGTTCCTGTTTGTCCGACTCCAAAAGCGTCCAAATCTCAATCACGGTCTCCGATGGAGAGTCCAGGACTCAGGCTCAGACTCAGAAGCCACAAACGGGTCTGGGCCACTGTGGCTGCAGATCCAAGCCAAGGAAAAACGAGCTGCTGCCCAAGATCCACGCGAGCTATTGGAGAACCAACTGCAGAGTCGCCCAGAGTCTCGAGAAAATCCTGCTCGAAAGATCGGTGCGTTCTACGGTACTCCAGAGAGAGGCTCGGGCTCGAGATCAATAGCTGATACTGTCATTGGTTGTGTGTAGATTGAGCCGCCATGCTCGCTCTTCGACTTAAACAAGCGGACTCGGGTGGTGGTGGCGGCAGCTGCAGAGGACTCGTTTTGTAGAATCACCACCTTCTCGCTCTGCTTTGGAGGCTCAATTTGCGGAGACCATGGCAGTGATGGAGGCCTGTGGCTTGGCAGACGCGCGCGTTGACAGTGATAACGCAGTCGCCAAGTTGGATGAGAACGACGGACTGTTCTTGGAGTTTTCGCTGGCCCAAGTGCTGGCTTTCTCACCACAAGAAGGTGCTTCCATCGCGTGGAAGAGCATGCAACGGCGCCAAGTCGAGTGGACTAGCGGCTTCCAGAACACGACAAAAGGGTCGCCAAATTTTTTTAGCATCGAATACGAAGCTAGTAGTCAAGTCCGACGCATGTCCACGACGTTCCATGGACGAGGAGGCGGAGCTCGTCGCAAGGAAGAGGGTGGGAGTTTGCACTTTGTATGGCAGATCGAGGCCACAGCTACCGGCTACGGTTTTCAAGATCAACGAGTTGGGCTCCACGAACGAAGTTATCTGGTTCTGACGCCGCTTGATGGCGTCGCTGGGACCACTGGCACGGTGTTGAAGTCGTGCTTGCGGACGTTGCCTCAATGGGAAGACGAACAGCGACCACCGACGTACGACCTGATCGATCTCGTGCTCAGCTCGTCTTACCGAAACATCAAGGCCGTGCTCCGGAAAACCGAAATCGCACTTCTGATAGAACGAGCGAGACAAGAGATAGATGACCACTTGTAGTCCTACTACTTGAAGTTGAGATGAAGTTTAGAAGTAGTTGGATGGCTTTTGGCCCAGTTGGCTCCTGCCACGACCGGTCAAGGATACCTAGTTGTCTTATTGGTACATTGCGTCTTTGACATTACCATTCGAAGTTGATCGCATTTAATGATACCGTGCTGGTGGGTCACTGGAGCTACTGCCGTCGAATCTGCTGCGCTGGGAACTGCTCGCCTCAGGGTTCATTGTGGAGCCGCTGCTGCTGAGACCCTTAGGTCCTGGGCTGTGGCTCTCATGGCCCCATTCCCACAGCATGGACAGCGTCGCGCTGGGCAGCTCCGGCGGGTATTCCCCCATCGTCGTGAGTTGCTGTCTCTGTGCCCGACGTCCGAAATCAACTCAACTCAACTCAACTCAAGTCAAGTCAAGTCAAGTCAAGGATAATAATGAGACATACTCAGACTCACCCACATATTGTCAGCGATATATTGTCCCCCCAAATATGATCACCGCTGAAAATGGATGAAAAAACGGCGAACAGTGGAACTGGGTCCTCCCTCCAAGACACAATAATGCTGACTGTTTCCCTGCCGAAATCGATCGATCAAGGGCCTGAAACGGCCACCGCACTTGTCCAACATGGCAGCCAATCCCACCACCACCACCACGTCTCCTTTGCTGGACGACGCGTCGCTGCCGCAGCTTCTTGAGGAGCTGGATGCGCTTCTGGATGGCGGGATCACGCTGAGTCTCTTTGATGATGACGCCGCAATCACCGCCAATGTCACGCCCACGCCATCGCCGCTGCTGTCAGTTGATGACGGTCTCACTTCCCGACCGACAGCCACAGCGACAGAACTCCACACGTCAGTTGCTGAATTACCAGAGCCACCCACCAACGGGAAGCCGTCTGATCGTCATGGCCAGTCGGCCAAGTTATCGTCTCGTGCACGACTGCAGCTTGAAAAAGAGTATTTACGAGCCCAAGTGAGTGAGTTGGAGACCCAGTTAAAACTGCTGAAGCAACAGCACCTCGTCGACAGTATGAGTCACAATGCCCCGGGTTTAGAAGATAACAAATCACAAGGTCAAGACGGCCTGTCCAGTGCAGTATGGGAGCAGATCGCATCACGACAAGCGGTGGAAAAGCGAGCGGCCCAAGAGGAGAACATGAAGCTGCGTGTGCTAGTCGAGGACCAACTGCGAGTCGCCCACAGCCTCGAAAAAATCCTGCTCAAAAGATTGGTGCGTCCATGGGTACAATCAGATAGAGAGACTGAGACCCTCACGCTTGAGAAACTGACGTTATCGCCGTTTTTGCTGTGATAGATCGAATCACCGCGCTCTCTCTTCGGCTCCAACAAGCGAGCTCGGGTCGTGGTGATGCTTGCCGAAGAAGGCTCGCTGCTTGTCGAATCACCACCACCTTTTGCCTCTGTTTTGGAACAACAATTTGCTGAGACCAACGATGTGATGGCAGCCTGTGGCTTGGCAGACGCGCGCGCTGACGGCGATGACGCAGTCGCCAGGCTGGATGAGAATGGTGCACTGTGCTTGGAGTGCACGCTGGCTAGGGTGCTACCGTTCTCCCCTCAAGAGGTTGCTTCCGTGGCGTGGACGAACATTGCAGGATGCCGAGTCGAGTGGAATAGCGGCTACTACTGCACGACAAAGGGATCACCCGACGAGTTCGGCGTCGAATACAAAGCGAGCAGTCAAGTCCGACGCATGTCCGCGACGTTCCATGGCCGAGGACTCGGAGCTCGTCGGAAGGAAGAGGGTGAGAGTTTCCACTTTGTGTGGCAGATGAAAACGACGGCTACTGGCCCCGCCTTTCGAGACCAACGAGTCGGGCTTCATGAGCGAAGTTTTGTCGTTTTGACACCGCTAATCGGTTTCGATGGGACCACCAGCACGGTGTTCAAGTCGTGTGTCCGATCGTGGCCTGAATGGGACGACGATGACCAACAGCGACCTCCAACGAAGGCGCTGATCGATCTTGTGCTCAGTTCGTGTAACCACAACGTCAAGACTGTGCTCCAGACAATTGAAAATGCTCTTCTCGAACGAGAATCGACTTAAGAACGGCCTACCTAGAACGAGCCAAGACGAGTTCTGACGTTTAGTGGAGTTTTTTTGACGATTCCAATCGGTATTTGTTCCTTTTACATTATCATTTGAAGTTGATTGAATTTGATGATCCCGTGCGGAAAATAAGCAATCACAACGTCGCCAAGGCATGTTTTCGTGGAGCCAGTAGCAGGTTTTCGATCTCTTGCAGACTGTACTCGAGATTGCGTTCAAAGCGACTTCGCATCGGACCTGTAACGACTGTATGGACCCATAATGAGAGCTGAGCACTCGTCATGGTCTCCACATCCGCGGGCTGGATACGGACGCGGCGACACCACTTGATGCGGCTGATCGGGCCTTTGACACTCACGGGCTGGTCTTCGACTCGCTCAATGAGCAGCCAGCCATCGCCCCGGCCGTGGGCTTTTGAATTTTTCCGTTCAATGTCGAATGCTCGAGATTCCAAGTGGGATACGATCAAAACGGAGCCATCGTGCGTGCTCGGTGGATGTCGACGGGCAGCCAATTGGCCGTGGCTCGGCCCAAAGTTGTCTGTCGGATTCGTCGGATGAGACACGAAACGTGAGACCAAGTCGATGTCTTTGTGGAAAATCGGCTAGAGGACGAACCCAGGTACAAATTAAACAAATTGCTGTTAGTACACAGCAATGAGCCCGTAGAAACTCGTAGAAACACATTCACCTGGAAGGTCACGACACGGTCTCTCGGCACAGTCCGCGTGATTTGGATCCACATCGCGTCGGCGATTTTTTCGATACTGAAAGGCAGCAGCCACGTCATCTCAAAGTTCACTTTGAGACCCTCAGCTGCATCGTTTTCATTCTGGAACTGGACTTCTCGGAAACACGACCGTCCGTGCTTCAAGAAGCCACCGGACGACAGCACTTCCGTCGACGTCAGGCCTAATGCGTCTAGGCGCTGGAGTAGCTTTGCCGGCTCCGTTTCAGGGCCTTCATAGTCATCCAGAGTAGGCACTGGCGGTGGTGGCGACGGCTGCGACTGTTCCAACGCCGCCACGCGTTGCGTGAGCTTGGCCAGCTTGTCAGCGTTCTTGCGTTGCGTGTCTAGCACTTTGCGTAGCTTGGCGTTTTCCACTTGAGCTGCGAACCGTTCGTGCTTCTGGCTCACGGCCATTTTTTCCCACGCGTCTCGGATCGCGACCGCCAGTGCCGTGTCCACGCCAGGCTCGATCTTGCCGTTGTACTGGGCCTTTTCACTGTCCACGATGCGCTGTAACTCATCGACCTGTGCTCGTAACTCGAGGATCTCGAGCTTCTTGGCATCACGACGCTGCGTCGAGTACGGTGCGTTGGTCTCTGTTAAATTCTTGGGGCGTCCGGCCTTCTTGGACGCTGAGCGGCCGCGTGGAAGCGTGGCTTTCGACGGTGGAGACAACGTGGACGAGGAGGACGAGGAGGACGAGCCGTCGAGATCGAACAGCGCGTTAAACTCGCTGTCCCAGTCCTCGATGATGGACAGCGCGGCTCGTAGGGACGCCGCGTCACTACCTGCGGACGCGTCGCCTGGAGAAGGCGCGTGGACGCCAGCGAAGCTCATGGAGAGAGAGAGAGAGAGAGAGAGAGAGAGGAGAATGGCGAGGTATCGGATGGGAATTGGATTGGATTGGACGTCGACTGCGTTCATTCCGATGTCGGTCATACCGTCATTCGTGACTTGGGCTGTCCATCGAACTGTGAAAAGGCATACCGATTACGACGGTCTCACCACCTGGTGAACGTATGTGGTTGTAGAGGTATGTATCCATTTGCGAAGGGCGACGAGCTCATTCAGCTAGTTCCAAAATGCGGTGCACTTGACAGTCTCCGCTAATCAAAGACAAGGTGCCAGAGTGATTGACAGCAACAATGGCGGAGTGGTGGGAGAGTGAGCCCGACGCGCTTGACGATGCGCTAGCCAGCGTCGCACAATGGACACAGTACTGCAGCTCCGGTCAAAGCGAAGGCGTGGGCGACAAAGAGACGAGTTCTGCTTCGTGGAGCTCCAGCGAGAGTCCAAGGGACGCCAAGGCCGAAGGCGACGCTCAAGTTTACAGAGAAGCGCCGAGCAGTTCCGTTGCACTGCAGTATTACCAAAGCCGAAGGCACGAAGACAATGACGAGGTGTCAACAACACGGGAAGAAGTTCGGCGACTAGACGAAAAGCTACGCGACCTGAGCTGGAGTAAAGCACGTGAGACTTCAAAGGATCAACTCATTGCGTGGGAAGGTATGGCGAGGAGTCAACGGGTATCACGACGCGAAGCTGAACGACTAAACGTGGAGCTACGAGCGGGGGTTGCACAGCAAGCAAGAGTAGCAGAGAAGCTCCTCGAACGGATCCGAAAACTACAGAGAGTGGCGGGGTGTGGGTTACCATTGCCTGTACGGATCCCGAGGAAACTCCACGAGCGAGCACCAACTGACCAACAGTGGAGACGGCTCGAAGTCATCACGAGCCATTGGCGAGAAGCGTTTGCACTGTGTGACCAGTTCCAGAATGGCCCAAGTCGCTTTATGGACTCGCGGATTATCCAGGTCGATGAGCACGGTGGGCTGGTCGACTTGTACGCCAGTGCCATCGTTCCATTCCCAATTGCACTCGTATCTCATGTGCTGTGGCTGCACTACCAAGCGCCAACGGCTGAAGGCAAGGGTCATCGTTTTGCTCGGGTACTGGTCAGGAAGCAACGAGGATTTGATCGACGGTGGATTAACTCATGATCTGTATATTAATACTGTAGGCGCTTGAGAGGGCGAGCTCTAACGACAGACTCGCCTCCGAGTTCAGCGTCCGCGGACACTACGGCTGCGTGTATGGTAAGTGTGTGAAGCAACGTGTACTAACTGAAGACGGTGACCCACTGTTCATCACACATTCTAATCTGGAGCCCCAGCGACCTTGCGAGCCACAGTTTGACATACCAATGTATCAAGACTCGTGGGTTCGTCTCGTAGCGATGCCATGCCCAGGCCCAGTCCATCGAACAGTGATTCAGACTGTGCGGCGAGCGAGCATTCAATTCTCACGCGAAGACCCGCCGCCTCAACTAAATGTGGCCGAGAGACTCGCTCGATTCATCCTGAAGATCATGGAGACAGAGACAAAGTGGACTCAACAGAATGTCGAGAACACGCTCATGAGACCGAGCTTCCTGTGCTAATGCAATACAACTGGTTGATGGGGTGGGGGGGCGTTCACACGTCACATATTCTCAGATCATATTTAGCCAATCAAAATGTACTATTTTCGAGATGTTTTGAGAGAGCCGTGAGGAGGTTTTGAAGTATATACACATCTCAAATGTTGACTGTTTGTCAAATCAAGACCGTACTTACACAGGATCATTTCTATAGTATGTTCATTTCTACTTGGTTTTCCAATGTAGACAATTCTCAATAAGCCCGATGATCGTATCTGGTTTCTCTCGTCGACTCGCGATGTCTGCTGAGGTGGTGGTGGCTTTTGGGCCATTGCCTCTCAGCGTTGATGAACGTCCACTGTCGCTATTCCAAGGCAGTGTGAGCGAGGGGAACGATATGAGAGCTTATTGAACACCTATCTTCTAACTATTTTTACCATTTCACTTCAAACGTTGATGAACACTTTCCCCTTTTCTATCATACCGGCGACACGTCCCCGGTTTAGGGTCTCCAAACTCTAAACATCCTCACTGCCACCTCGATCTGTGGCAGTCTGCAGCGGAGACCATACTTACACAAGATCATCTCTATGGTAGTTGATTTCTACTTTGGAAGTGCTTGGAAGAGTTGTGGCTGTCGTAAGAGTCAACTCAAGAGCACTGCGATGGTGGTGTACGGAGTATAGTCGATTGAGTAGGGTACACATGGTATTTATTGTCTGAATCTCTGGAATCCCAGCTCCTTACCCGTGTTGTCTGCTTCAACTGCACACTGTCAGACGACAATCGGCGCTGTGACTGGGACGGTGTTGCTTGGCGACGGCACGAGCGACTGCGACTTGGTCGCGAGCAGCATGCTTTCCACTTCCTGCATCGTCCTCTCCAAGTCATTGCTGAACTTCTGTTGCATGGGACTCGCCTTCACAGCCTCGGTCCATGTCCGCCGTTCACTGTCGGTGAGTTTCGCGTCGGCTGGCGGCTCCATGAGCATTCGAAAGTACCGCTTGACAACACTGGTCGGGCCGGAGTTTGAAGATGACGGAACTGGCACAGGCTCGACACGAATCCATCCTTCAAACGACACTTGAACCTTGACTTGCGAGCCCACAAACGACAGTCCTGCCATCGTTGCGACGATGAGAATGGAGCCGTCACCGAGATCTGGAGGCATCATTCTTGCCGCTACTTGGGCTTGCATCAAACCAAAGTCTTCGTCGAAGCAAGACGTCGACATGGACTGGGAGACCAACGCGTTCATGTCTTCGTAGATATCCTACAAGACGCAGCACACCATATCAGAGACTGTGGTATCACATACGAATGAGATAGGGTCCGTACCATGCTGTTCTTGTCGTGCTTGGCCGGACGCATGATCTGGACCCACATCGCGTTGGCGACGAGTTGCACATCCGCAGGAAGCATCCACGTCGACAGGTTCTCCAAATCGGCGCCGTCTTTCGGTTGTGTGCTGCTGAGGAACTCTGTTCGATGGAAACTACGAAGACTGTGTCTTGCAAACTCTCGACTCGAAAAGATGTTTGATGCGCGAGGAATCAACGCGTCGAGACTGCGTAGTTGTGTCACAGGATCGATGCTCGGCCCCTTGTAGTCGACAAACGATGGGAACGGCGGCACGTACAAACCCTGCTTGAGCAGATCCACTTGCCTGCTCACTCTGGCCATTTTCCGAGCGTAGTTTACCTGAGACTGTAAAATTGTCCGCAGCTTGGCGTTCTGTAATTCGGCCGTCACTCGTCGCTGCTTCTGTGTGCTCGCGAGTCGTTCCCACGCGCCAGCTTCCACGCCTTGTGTCTTCTTGCCTACCAGCGCATTCCCCAGCGCGATGATGTATTGCAGATTCTGTGCTTCCGCTCGTAACGCCATGATCTCTTGCTTGCGAGCACCGCGTCGTGGTTTGTATGGTGTTGTCTTCATCGTCGTCTGCTGTCGGCTGCTATCGGAATTCGAGGACGAGTCGCTGTCGATCTCCAGCAGCGCACTCAGGTCGCCGTCCCACGCATCGATCACTGACAACGCGGCTCGCAACGCCAGCGTCTCGGTCTCGTTCCAGCTCGGCGACGGTAGGGCTGCCGTGGCGATCATACTGTGTCGTTTGTAGTGCTGCTGCCTGTATCGGAGACCGTGGAAAACTGGGAATGCCTCAGGAGACAGAGACAAATCAAACAGACGTTTGCCACCGTGGTCCACTATTTGAATCGTAATCAGCGTTTGCTGTTTATCCTTCGATCCAGCAGGGTAAACAACATTCATTTTCGTCTTCGAATACCGATATTTTCTTGAGCAGAGTGACGATCCTAGACTTCTTACGGCAGCGTGGGCCACGACACCGATGGCTGCGGCTTGGGTCTCAGCAGCAGATCATCCAGCCCGTGCATGAAGGACGTGAGCACTTGCTCAAAGATCAATCGCATGGGTCCACCGATCACGGCCTCCGTCCACTTGCGTCGCTCACTCTTGGTCAGCGCGGCGGCTTCTGACGACTGCAGCAGCGTGCGTCGATACCACTTGACCACACAGAGGGGTCCTGTGCGTGCTGGATCAGGAGACGTCACCGACTCAATACGAACCCAGCCGTCAAAGGCTGCGCAGCCGCGTGACTGTGATCCCACGAATGACAGAGCGTCCATCTTGAGGACGATGAGAACTGAGCCGTCGCCCAGGTCTGGAGGCAGCACGCGTGCGGAGACTTGGCCCTGGACAACGCCCCAGTCGTTGTGGATATCGCCCGTGCCCATGAACTGTGAGACCAATGCATTGGGCTCTTCGTAAATATCCTAAAGGGAAAAGCAAGGTTAAGTGAGACCAACTTCGCGTGACAGTATCAGATAATGAAGTGTGAGCTGTACGTACCATGCAGGTCTTGTCGTCGGTGGTCGGTCGCATGATGTGGATCCACATCGCGTTCGCGACAAGCGCCACATCGGCTGGGACCATCCACATCGCCTGAGACTCCAAGTCGGCACCGTCTTCTAACGGTGAACTGGTCACAAACTGATGAGACTGGAAGCGTTTAATCTCTCTGCGTGCAAACGCACGTGACGAGAAAACGTGCGAGGCCCGTGGGATCAATGCATCCACACACCGCAAATGCTCAGTCGGGTCGATGCTTGGGCCCAAGTAGTTCATAAACGATGGCAGCGGAGGCACGTAGAAAGCACGCTCGACTTGGTTGACTTGCCTGGCGAGCTTGACCATACGGTTGATGTGGTTTACTTGCGACTGCATGAGCTTGCGTAGCTTGGCATTGTCGAGCTCGGCCGCGAACCGCCGTTGCTGCTGCACACTCGCGACCTTGGCCCACGTGCTAGCACCAATATCTGGCGTGTTCTTCGACTTTGTTTGAGCTCCTCGCGTGAGGGCTTTGCCCAGTTCGATGACACTCTGCAGGTAGACAACTTCAGCTCGCAATGCTGCGATTTCGTGCTTGCGGACCGTGCTGCGTGGTCTGTAGGGTGCTTTCGTACGTGCGGTCTTCGGGTTTGTTGCCAGACTTCCAACGGAAGAAGACGAGTCGCTGTCGGTCTGGAGCAGCGCGTCGACGTCACCATCCCAGGAGCCGATCACGGTCAATGCAGCTTGGAGCGACTGTGCCTCGCCCTCGTTCCAGGCCTTCGTGGGACGCGGACTGGCGAGCATTGTGTCGTGTCTTTTAGAGGCAGCGTATCGGAGCCTATCAATTCCGAAATGCTGGGCTGTGATAGCGGTGGCGTGGCTTGTTTGCCAAACTGGTCGGCAAACCTGCAAACGCCATCACCATAAACATCATTGGAATGAACATACGCCACCATCAACATCATCCAGCAATTCTTCCTAATTTTAATCTGGAAAGCGTCTGCCACACTAAATACTCCGACCAGCTATGTCTCCATGCGATGAGTGTCGTCTTCATGCCAATTGCGTCGCCGATCTTGTCGCCTAGAGCAGCATGTTTTCGATCTCGAGCGTACCCATGACCAGTTCTCTTTCAAACTGAGCAATCACTGCAATCACTGCCTGCGTCCATTTGCATCGCTCACTCTTGGTCAATTCTGCGGCTTCTGGCGACTGCATCAGCGTCCGTCGATACCACTGATGGTCCATGTCACCGGGGGCTGCAGCTTGGGTCTCAAGAGCATGTCATCCAACCCGTGCATGGAAGACGTCAGTACTTGTGCGAATCGTGATCGAATGGGTCCGGCGATCACGGCTTCCGTCCACTTGCACCGCTCACTCTTGGTCAGCGCGGCGGCTTGTGGGGGCTGCAGTAACGCGCGTCGATACCACTTGATGAGACAAAGCGAACCCATGTGTGTCAAAGCATGCGGTCGAACAGGTTCAATGCGAATCCACCCTTCGTACGACGCACAGGCGCGTGTCTGCGAGCCAACGAATGACTGCAACTCCAGCTTCATGACGATGAGAACCGAGCCGTCGCCCAAGTCCGGGGGCAGCATGCGTGCTGCGACTTGGCCCTGGGCTACTCCCCACAGGTCGTCGATACTGGACGTGCCCACAAACTGCGAAACCAACGCGTTTGCGTCTTCATAGATATCCTATAGGAACAAATCAGTGCACAATCCAGTGGTGAGACCGATGCTCTCGTGACGGTATCAGGTATCAACAATCTACTGCACGACGTACCATGCAGGTCTTGTCGTCGGTTGTAGGCCGCATCGTCTGGATCCACAGCGCGTTTGCAACTCGCGGCATGTCGCCGGGCACCATCCACATCGCCTGGCATTCCAAGTGGGCGCCATCTTCCGGTGGCAGGAACTGGTGCGACCGGAAGCGGTGCGTCTCTCTGGCAGTGAGGAAAAGACCTGGGTGGCTCGCTGGATCAACGCATCCACAAGCTGCAAATGCACGGCCGCATCGATGCTTGGACCCATGTAGTTCATGAACGACGGAAGCGGAGGCACGTAGAAAGCACGCTCGACTTGGTTCACTTGCCGGACCAACCTGTGGATCCGTTTGATGTGTTTCGCTTGCGACTGCATCTGCTTTCGGAGCTTGGCATTGTCGAGCTCGGCCGCGAACCGCCGTTGCTGCTGCACACTCGCGCCCTCGGCCCACGTGGTGGCACCAATATCTGGCGTGTTCTTCGTCTCTGCTTGAGGTCTTCGCGTGAGGGCTTTGCCCAGTTCGATGGCATTTTGCAGGTAAATCACTTCGGCCCGTAGTTCCACGATTTCGTGTGTGCGAACCGTGCCTCATGGGCTGGACGGGGCCTCTGGACGACGTGCTGTCTTGGGTTTGATCGGTTGGCTTACATTGGATGAAGACGAGTCGCTGTCGGTCTGGAGCAACGAGTCGAGGTCTCCGTCCCAGGCGCTGATCACGGCCAGTGCCGCCTGCAATGACTGCTCGTGAAGCGGACTGGCAAGCATCGTGGTTTTGCTGTATCGGAGACCGTTGATTCCAAAAGTGATCCTGGATGAGGGACGCTTCGCAAAGTCGGCGAGAGCCTCCCAACCTTGATCACCATCAACGCGGCCAGAATGAAGGTATAGATCCGCATTGCTGATTACTGCACCGTTTCAAAGAATGTTCGTCTCCATCAACACACGTCTTCATTTCATGACATTTCTGTGGACGCAGTGAGTGAGCAGCATGGTTTCGATCGCGTACATACCCATGACCAGTTCTTTTTCGAACTGAGCTCGAATTGGACTCGCAATCACGGCTTGCGTCCACTTGCATCGCTCGATCTTGGTCAATTCCGCGGCTGCTGGCGATTGCATCAGCGTGCGTCGATACCACTTGATCAAGCTGAGAGGACCAGTCTGAGCTGGATCTTGTGATCGCACGCTTTCCACACGGATCCAACCATCAAACGATGCACAGCCTTTTGCCTCGGAGCCGACGAAGGACTTCGCCTCCATCTTCATAACAATGAGCACGGAACCATCTCCAAGGTCGCGAGGCAGCATTCTTGCGGCGACTTGGCCTTGAATGGTACCCCACTCGGCACTCAGTTCCGACGTCGCCATGAATTGGGAGACCAAGGCGTTGGTATCTTCGTAAATGTCCTTCAATCAGTCGAAATATCAGAGACCATGAACCACTCGATTAGTCATTGTATGCCAACGTACCATGCTGGTCTTGTAGTTGTTGGTCGGACGCATCGTCTGGACCCACAGCGCGTCAGCGACTTGTTGGACATCAAACGGAAGCATCCAGACGGCCGTGCATTCCATATCCGCTCCGTTCTCTTGCGGTGTGCTGGTCAGAAACTGCGTCTGCTGGAACGATTTGATCCGTGGAGATGTAAATGGCTTGTACGAGAAGACCCTCGTCGCCTGAGAGATCAGCGCGTCCATACTGCGTAGTTGAGTCACCGGGTCGATATTTGGCCCCAAGAAATCCAGAAACGACGGAAGTGTTGGGACGGCGGTGAGGGCTTGATCAATGTAGCTTGTCTGCTTGGCCATCTTCATGATCCGCCGTGAGTAGTTGCCTTGGGCCTGTAGCAGCTTCCGCAGCTTGGCGTTCGTGAGCTCAGCCGTCAATCGTCTTTGTTGCTGTGTCTCCGCTATTTGCTTCCATCGACACTGGAACGTGACAGCCTCTGCGGTTGATGCGACCACGGCCTTGGCCAGCGCCACGACGTCCTGGAGCTCTTGCACTTGAGTACGTAGTGCCACGATCTGATGCTTGCGTTTGTAGGGGGCTTTGCAGCCTTTGGATTTGAGTTTCTTTGGTTGGCTGACGTCGGAGCTCGAGGAATCGCTGTCGAGATCAAACAACGCGTCCAGATTGTCTTCCCACGAGTCGATCACTGTCAGCGCCGAACGCAATTCCATCGCCTCGCTCTCATCCCAAGTCGCTGGGGTCATTGGAGTCGCGATCATCGTTGAAGGTGGCGTATCGGAGACTGACAATGCGGAATGTGGATTGCAGAAATGGATGCGGTCGTTAGTGGCTCCTCCTAGAGAAGACGCCACCACAGAAGTTCTCCACGTGGCACGCGTGTTGGAGGTTTAGGATCATGAATGAATGCGTTCTTCAGCCTTCGATGAAGTGAGACTGAGTGAGACGGAACAGAATGGAAGAACACCCAAAGGCGACTTGCCAGCGTGGCACCCATCCCTCGAGACAATAATCAAATCCCAATCGATTACGCTCCCATGTTTTGGCTACAGACTGTTCACTCAGAATGACGAGATCGTGTTGTCACATTAAACTCTGGCTTCGGTTATGCCGAGGGCCTGTGGACTTGACAGCAGCATGCTCTCAATCGATAGCATCACAGTCTCGAATTCTTTCTCGAATCGGGCGTGAATCGGTCCATCAAGCACGGCTTGTGTCCATTTGCATCGCTCGCTTCGGCTCATCGTCGTGGTGTTTGCTGGAGGCGCCATGAACATGCGACGATATCGCTTGACGATCGTGACGGGACCAGCACGGCCAGGCACGGTCTCCATTCGAATCCAGCCCTCAGACGTCACGCAGCCTCGAATCTCCGAGCCAACGAACGTCGTCGCGACCATCTGCATGACGATGAGAATCGAGCCGTCGCCCAAGTCAGGAGGCAGGATGCGAGCCGCCACTTGGCCCTGGATCACGCCGAACCTGTCGTCGAAGCTCGCTGTGCCCATGAACTGGGAGACCGTGGCATTGGTGTTTTGATAAATATCCTACGAAAAAAAAGATTCCAAATATTAGAGACCATGGACCCTGAAAATTGACATCCCAAACGCATCACGCACCATGCTCGTCTTGTGGTTCTTCGTCGGTCGGATCGTGTATAGCCACATCGCTTCAGCGACGCGCCGCACGTCGAACGGAAGCATCGACACGCCCTGAGACTCGAGATCGGCGCCTTCTTCCAGTCGTCGGTCCTCCCGAAACTTGGTTTGATGGAAATACTGGAGACTGTCACTGCAATCAAACGACCTGGACGAAAACACTCTCGTCGCACGTGAGACCAGCGTGTCCATCTCACGCAAGTGGATCTCCGGGTCGATATTCGGGCCGATGTAGTTCACAAACGACGGCAGCTCCGGCGCGTACAGTTCCTTCTGCAGGCACTCCACTTGCCTGGTCATCTGCAGCATTTGCTGGGCGTATTTCACTTGCGACTCCATCATCCTCCGCAGCTTGGCGTTCTGCATCTCCGCCGCCATGCGCCGACTCTGCTGCGTGTTTGCTAGTCTCTCCCACTCGCTCGCAATCGCCGTCGCTTGGGCTCTGGACGCCGTACCTCCGACCAGTGCTCTTCCCAACGCCACAACGTACTGCAGATCGCGTGCCTCAGCTCGTAATGCTGCGATCTCGTGCTTGCGGGCGTCGCTTCGGTGTCTGTAGGTTGTTTTCGAGCCATTCGCCTTGATTTTCTTCGGTTCGCTCACGTCGGAACTGCTGGACGAATCGCTGTCGATCTCCAGCAGCACGCCCAGGTCTCCGTCCCACGCGTCGATCACCGACAGCGCGTCTCGCAGCGCCAGCGCCTCGTTCTCATTCCAGCTCGCAGCTTGGGAAGCAGAGGGAGGAAGAGGACTCGCGATCATTTTCCTGTCTGTCTGTCTGATGTTGTTGTGTGATGTTCAGCGGAGGCCAAAGCGCCAATGGATCACCATCAGCAAACTCACGATGAGATCGATTCGTCCAATACGAATCAGTCACTGTGGCAGGGACCATCACTCTCAATTGCTGAACCATAATCACGGGAAAGGCCACAGTGCATCAACATCAATCATTCTGGTGTCTGATTCCAGAGTGACTACAGAGCGCGACTTGCAGCAATGATGGAATCTTCATCTTCTGGCAACAAGATCAAGTTGTAAATGCTGTCAAGGCAGGCGGTGAGCACTTGCACGAAGCGTGTGCGCATGGGGCCAGTGATGACAGACCGCGTCCACTTCCAGCGTTCTCTCTTGGTCATTGTTGCGGCAGCGGGTGGAGAGAGCAGCGTACGACGGTACCATTTGATGAGACTGAGTGGGCCTGTACGTGTTGGGTCTGGAGACTGCACAGGCTCAACACGGACCCACCCGTTGGACGACCCACAGCCACGTGCTTCACTGCCCACGAAGGACTGTGCCTCCACGTTCATGGCAAGAGAACCGAGCCGTCGCTTGGGTCTGCAGGCAGGATACGGGCAGCTACTTGGCCCTGGAAAGCCCCAAAGTCATCATTGATGCTCGTGGTGCCCATGAACTGCGAGACCTGAGTGTTCTCGCCGTGGTAGATGTCCTGGAAGACCAAAAGATCAAAGCGTGAGACGAAGGAGACAAAGGTATCAGATATCGTAGCACGTGGATCGTACATGCTGAGCTTGTCACTGTTCGCGGGTCGCATGATGTGCATCCACAATGCGTTCGCGACGCGCTCCACATCGGCAGGTACCATCCACATTGCTTGGGACTCCAACTCGGCGCCGTCTTCCTGTGGTGTACTAGTCACATACTCGTGGCTTTGGAAGCGCTTGATCTCTTTCTCTGTGAAGACTTGCGAAGAAATGATCTCTTCGGCTCGACGGATCAATGCATCCACACTCCCCAGGTGAACCGGCGGCTCGATGCGTGGACCCAAGTAATCGACAAATGACGGAAGAGCAGGCGAGTACAACGCACGCTGTAGACAGCGCACTTGGACGCCTTCAGCATACGCTTGGCGAGGTTCTCATGCCGCTGCAGGAGCTTCCTCAGCTTGGCGTTGTTGAGCTCGGCCGCGAATCGCCGTTGTTGTTGGATACTCGCGACTCGCTCCCATCCACTGGAGACCAAAGTCTGGGTCGCTCCCAGCTTTGGCGACACACCTCGGGCGAGAGCCTTCCTGTGTGCCAGCACTCTTTGAAGGCCCCGCGTATCCGATCGAAGTGCTGCGATTTCCACACTTCGTGATATCTTCTTACGCGGAGTCGTCAGCCGAGGGGTCTTGGAGTTCGTCGGCTCGTCCACATCGGAAGACGACGAGTCACTGTCTACTTGAAGAAGAGCATCCAGGTCGCCGTCCCAGGAGTTGATCGCGGACAGCGCTATGCGAAGAGCCAGTGCCTCACTCTCGTTCCAAATCGCGGCGGGAAGAGTGTGTGGGATCATTGTGTGGTAACGTTAGCTTGATGGTTGATAGTGAAGACCATCCTTTTGCTGTGGCTGAAGCCAGAATGACAAGCCCACAGTTTGGTCGTCACGAACTGGGATCTGCCTACTGTACAATATCGATGTTGATTACCAGCGGCAATCAATGAAACTTTGATCGACAATGAAGTCCCCAGCAAGGATACTTTTGTGATTGATTACCGGAGGCAATCAATCGGAATTCGATGATGGACTACTCCTGAGAACGTCTGTCAACTCCGCTAGCTACAGTACTGCTTGAGCAAACACGCGTTGCGTTGATGGCAGCGATTGAGGATGGGTTCCGAGTCATTCTTGTTGTCGAGACCCGCACCCTCAACTGCTGCTGCTGCTGGCGAGGACTGAACTCGGGTTGTGCGAGTTGCCGACTGCTTGGGCTCGTGGAATAACAGTGCCAGAGGATGGAATTGGACGAGGAACGAATGGCCACAAAGACGGTCATTTGTTTTCTCATAAGGCGTCTTGTACAGTACTAGCATACGTCGTTCTCGGGAGTAAGCAGCAGATCGTCGACCGCGTGCATGCAAGCCTTGAGCTCTTCCACGAATCTGGAGCGAATGGATCCTGAAATCACGCCATTCGTCCATCGACAGCGCTCAGCCTTTGTCATCGTAGCGGCCTCTGGTGACGAGAGCAACGTGCGGCGATACCATTTGATGATACTGAGTGGACCTGTGCGCGTGGGGTCCGGGGATCGAACACGCTCGATCCGAACCCAGGTGTCGAACGACGCGCAGCCACGAGCTTCTGAACCGACAAATGACTGTGCCTCCATCTTCATGACGATCAGGATCGAGCCATCGCCCAAGTCTTGAGGCAGGATGCGGGATACGACCTGGCCCTGGATCGCCCCCCAAGCGTCGTCGAAAGACGTCGCGGTCATAAACTGTGTTACCATCGAGCTAGCGTCTTCGTGGATACACTAGAACATGACGCGTGAGACCATATTTACATAAGAGGAATCGCTTCGACCACAAGGATCACTCGTACCATGCACATCTTGTCAGTGGTGGCCGCCGGCCGCATCATCTGCAACCACATCGCTTCAGCGACACGCTCGACACTGGCTGGAAGCATCCACTGTGTTTGAGTCTCCAGATCGGCTCCTTGTTCTGGCGGCGTGCTGTTCAAGAAATCTGTGAACTCGAAGGGCATGAGACCGTGGCTTGTGAACGTCTTCGAAGAAAAGACGTGGGTCGCTCGAGGGATGAGCCGCTCGAGCTCGCGCAACTGGATCAGCGGATCAATACTCGGTCCACGGTAGTTGACAAGCGATGGAAGCTCTGGTTCAGCGAGGGTTTGTTCAATTTGCCTCACCTTCTTGCTGAGCCTGAGCATCTGCCTGGCAAAGGTCAGCTGTGACTGGACGCGTCTCCGTAACTTGGCGTTCTTGAGTTCAGCACCGAGCCGTCGGCGTTGCTGGGTATCGGTCAGTTGCTGCAACGCGCTTGGCGAAACTTCTTCGGCTTCTATCATGTTCTTCTGTTCGCAAAACCCCTTAGCAAGTGCCCGTTTGTAAGCCAGAGCATGCTCTAGATCCTGC
>JAADXE010000331.1:0-30240 GCA_023337545.1 Pythium coloratum
AAGTGATCCGAACCCTTTCCCGGACCTTTCGAAGCGCCATCCATCAGTGAATCAGTAGGAGAGACCTCGAATACACACACAGTTCATTCTTCTCCTCGCACACGGTCTGTGGCTCAGTCGCGAACGTTTACCCCAGCCAAAAAGCAATCAACATGCGAGCCCCACACTTGGTCTTCACCGACGCTATGGTGGTTTGCTACATCACAGCGTTCTTGCCAGGGCTGCCCCACGCGCTGCTACAGTTTGAGGCGGAGGCGTATGCTACGTTGGACGAGCCGTATATCCGAGACCTTGTGCGTGGTTCCTACTTGGCGTACGGCGCTCTGATACTCGAAGACAAGACAATTTGGGAGCTTCTCGTGCGACTACTGCGTCAGCCGTCCTACACAGAGACCCTGCCATTTGCAAGCGACGAGATACTCAAGCTAGTATGCAGCGATGGCAACGTGCAGCATCTGCAACTGCTCCACGCTCAGTCAGACTTGTTCACATCGTGGCCGGACCATTTGTTGCACGATACACTGCAGACATTCATGTGGTCGATGGGGGATGATGAGGAAGGGCACAAACAACAAAGTGACCAAGAGGCCAAGGCCGAGTGGCTCATGGAGCATCATCCAGAAGCGTGTACGCGTCTTACGAAGCCTCACAGCAGCTTACTTCAGCACTGGCGCTTCTTTCGTCGGCTGCTCGTAGCTGGCAAACTGGACATGGAGGCATTTGCATGCACCGATCCCAAGTACCTTGATATTGGCCGTCTCGAGCAGCTCCTGGCGTTGAGTCCTGGCATTCTCACCGACGAATTTGCGCGAGACTGCGTGAACTCTGCGAATCTGGAGGTCCTCAAGTATGTGTACTCCATCTCCAAGGGTCTCATCTCTTCGGAGACCATGAGAACCGCAGTCGTCAATGGTAATCTCGACATCGTCCGCTTCCTTCACGACATTCTTCGCACGGAAGCCTGCGAGCCAGGGTTGATCGCGCGGGCTGCTGCACGCCGCAGCGTGGGCATCGTCGCGTTTACCTACGAGAACTGCCCCGCCGTTCGTTCTGTGGAGACCATGAATGCCGCGATTCCAGAGCGTGTGCGTGGAACAATTTGGCGGCGGTCCGATACCTCGTACCCCGCACAGAACTTTGCTTCAATCCGACTCAGCGAAGCCAGAATGACGCAGTGGCGTTTCTACAGTCGGTGTGGGCTGTCTCAGCCTCTACAAGCGGCGATCCCGTACAGGAGCTACGCGCGGCGGTGATCCAACTCGCAGACGTGGACGCGTTTGAGAAAGTCCACACGCGGTGCCACCCGACGGCGTGCAGCTCAAGTGCAGAGTCGGATGGCGATTCGCTCTTCGTTTTCGCCATTGAAACAGGCAAAACCGAGTTTGCCAAATTTCCTGCTTCGGAGCTGCTCATGTGTCCGTGATTCCATCACTGTCGAAGACCTGTGGACGGCGATATTTTCGCCAAAACGCGTGGACAGTGAGCTGATCGAGCTTGTGATGGCCTGTGGTTTTCAAGGCAAAGAGCACGATTGGGAAATGTGTCGTCTCCTACGGAAAGCTGCGGGAAGTGGCATGTTTGAAGTGGTCGAGTTGCTGCTCAAGCTCGGTGTGCCGTGCTCGGACAGGGTATTGATGTCGGCTATTGCATGGTTCGAGCCAGAACGACCGACCCCGTACCGGTACCTGCTCGAGAAGTACCCTGACTGTAGCACGCGTGACGTGGTAATCACCCTTCTACAGTATGGCGAGTTCGAGTATTTCTATGAGCTTCATCGTCCACACTGCATGGGCCACTGTGACGCGCATATGCTCGAGAAGGTGTTCGAGACTCCGAGTGAACGGCCCCTCGGGATGTGGGAGTGGCTGCCGATCATGCACGACCACCAGCCCGCGATCAAACTCACTGTGTTTACGTGCTACAAGGCATGGGAACAAGGCAACGACGATATGGTCGCGTTCTTGTGGCTCGTGTGGCGGGATCCGGTGGTAGTCGAAAGCTTGGAGGCTATGGCCCGTCACCAGCGCATCCACGTCTACTCGCGACTGCGCGCGCGCGTGCCGCTGATCTTTGCCAGTGTACCAGATGGGATACCGTGGTGCTGCCAGCTTCGCTTCCTGCGCCAGCGCGTTGAGTGTGGGGAGCTCACGCTGGCCGACGTGGGGAGCGCGGGGGGGGGGAGGGGGTCTTGAATGGCCGGCTTGTTTACTAGCTTAGCCTCAGTTAGCTCCTGAGAAAGTGCATCACGGGGTGATTTGATTAGCTTAGTCCATATTAGTATTTGAGAAAGTACACCCCGCCCATCATCGATCTGAGTCTGAGGCTTCCTCTGGTTTGATGATGCGGAACTGAGGTTTTCATCCCACTCATCAGTCAAAGAAATCCTCCCTTAGGCCTTTGGGGTAATCGTCCACAAGATTCACAAGCCCGAAGGGAGGACAATGCAGCTAGCGAAAGATGTCGCGTGGGCCGTAGCGACGGCCTGGCTAGACGAGCTGCGTTGCCGCGTGCAGCTCATCGTGGACCCAACGGCTGCGCGTTCTTTTGACATCGTGAAAAGCTTCGAGTGGATCCAAGTCGACTTCCACGACCGCAACGACACCAAGGAGACTCGACTGCGTCTGGCTGCTTCTTTGCGTGCATCGTGTGCGGTGTGGTCGGCGCTGGTTCGTTGTCGTGGCTACAGCGGACTCGAGAACCCGTCCTTTTGGCGGCGCGTGTTTGAATCGTTCAACCCTCCGCCGCCGACGGAGCGCGTGCCATCACCAAGTGCGTTCGGCTACTTTGACCGCGACCCTGGACATGTGTTCCCGCGTCTGTTGGTGGTGGTGGACAACCAGTCCGTCACACATGTGGAGAGCATCATCTCAGTGTTCTGCGGGCTCGAGAGCTGCGCTGAAGAGCGGCGTGCTCGACTCGACTCGATCCGCTCGCTCCTGGCACCGTACAATGGAACTGTAGAGTCCCCGTCGGCTCTACCATTGGCGGTAAAGGTCCATGGTCCACTCAACGCTGCGCAGCTTGCGGATACCGTGTATCGTGCCGCTAATTCAACGAATCCTGGTGTCTGCTTTGAGAAACTCGTGTTGGAGGAGAAGAAACGGCGGCTGCCGCACGGGAACATGGACGACTTGGTCACGCTAGTTTCTACACCACGGATGTCAATCACAACTCTCAAACTTCCATCGCTCAACGAACCCCGAGGGAGTCTCTCCCGTGTGGTACAGACCACATTCGGTGTCTCCCCACACGTGACCAGCCAGCAGATCGACGCAAGTACGCACAAGTCGCAGTTGGTGATCTCTCGCGCTTACCTAGACAGCAACGAAATGTGGGCCTTGATGCCGGCGCTCCCTGTGACGAGACACATTGACTCACTAGTGTTTGGGGGCAGTCATGGATCCCGCGACTTCAACGATTTCGACTGGGCGTGGCTTGGATACGCCGTCTTCCATCCGGACGCCGAGACGTCGGAGATGCCAAAGTCGAGAACTTCACGCGCATGGCTCGCGGTAACAACCTCCTGGCCGCACTTCCAGGCAACTGGGCGTCGTATCCTCGCACCAGTGATGCGTATCACACGGCCACGTTGGGTCAGGAGACCGCTGTCTTCCCCAAGACTGACTCGCAGTCACATGAGGCTGGCGTGCATCTACCAGCACGCAGCACGGTTGATATCAGCGTGCCGTCATGCGACGTCGCGTCGTTCCCCGACCGCGTGTGCGTCGTGGTTCCTGGTGTTGGGCTCGGGTGGATCGACAAGCAAACCATCGTGAAGGTCGATGCTCGCCCCGCCAGAGCTACAGCGTCGCTGACCCAACTGAAGGTGAGCAAAATTACTGTCAACAGATCGCTGCTACGCTCGCTGAAGCGAGTCCTTCCTCTCTTGGGTGCGAACCTCGAGCACCTGGACATTGCCGGAAGCGGCTTTGTAGAACCGCTGGTGCTGCTGCGGTTGCTGAACTGCTGCCCCAAGCTCAAGGCGCTGTCTGCGACCCACAATGGTTCGTTGTGGAGTGAGGCGTTTACCTTGACGACTCGTAGGCTGCGCTGTATCCCGCGACTCGAGCAGTTGGAGTTGGCCTTGAGATTCGAAAAATACGTGGCACCGTCGCAGTGGTTGCTCGACACTGTACTCCACGATCTCCAGGTACTGCGCCTACTCAGGGGAAGCCGCAGCGTCCATGCTGTGGGCGATCTCTTGACCAATCACTGGAGTCTCCGCTATTTCCACTGGCAAAACACGACACTTCATTGGAGCGACTACGTCCCCCGGTAACCACTGGGTGTTGATGCGAATGAAGAGTTGACTCGTGCAACAATTGGAAAAATGATCGAAGCGACCAAAGGCAGCAGCAGTGTCGAACGGCTGACGCACGGTCTGGGATCGCTGCTTGTCCGCCAGCGAGCTGCCTTTCTCTCTGTCGTCCAGAAGATCAGTGAACTCACCACAGGAGCAAACACCAAAGCAGCTTCAGTTGAAACGCCGGCACTAGGAATGCTGGACCGCAGCGTCATCGAGTGCGTGTTTTCATTTGCACCCACGCGGCTCAAGCGGCAGCTCTGCTTCGATGGTGAGTTCTCGTAGGTTTGGAACACAGTCGAACTGAGGTCCACAAGGAGCTATTGATTAGCTTTGTTCATCTTCGTATTCGAGAAAGTACACAACACCGTCGCAATGCGCTTTTGAGTAGCTTAGTCTACATTAGTATTTGAGAAAGTACATATTTGCCCATCTTTGATCTGAGTCTGAGGCTCGCTCTGGTTTGATGATGCGGAATGATGGTTTCTACCTCACTCATTCAAAGAGCTCCCCCGCTCACTCATTCACCAGATTCATTCGCAAGACCGCACGCGGACCATGCAGCTAGCGGAGGAAGATGCGTGGGCCGCAGCGACGGCCTGGCGAGACGAGCTGCGTTACCACGTGCAGCTCGTCGTGGACCCGACGGCTGCTTGGTCATTCAACGTCGTGAAGAGCCACGAGTGGATCCAGGTCGACTTCCACGACTGCAATGACACCGCGGAGAATCGACTGCGTCTCGCTGCTTCTGTACGTGCAGCGTGTTGTGCGTGGACGGCGCTGTCTCGCTGTCGAGGCTACAGCGGACTCGAAAACCCGTCGTTTTGGCGGCGCGTGTTCGACTCGTTCGATGCTCCGTCTGTGGTCTCTGCTACACTGCCATCGTCCGGCGCGTTCGGCTTCTTCGATCGCGACCCTGAACACACGTTCCCACGCCTGCTAGTAGTGGTGGAGAACGAGCCTGTCGACCAAGTGGAGAGCATCCTCTCAGTGATCTGTGGGTTGGAGAGCTACGCTGAAGACGAGGAAGAGCGGCGTGCTCGACTGGACTCAATCCTCTCGCAATTGAAGCCGTTCTGTCAAAACCTCGAATCTCCGCTTTCTCTACCACTAGCTGTCCAAGTCGAGAGTCCCCTCCATACCGGTCGCCTTGTCGAGACAGTCGAACGCGTCTCTACGTCGTCCGGATCCGATGTCCGCTTCCAGAAACTCGTCGTGGCGGATCGGCAATGGCACTTGGCGGAGGCCTCCGTCGACAGCGCGGTCATGCTTCTCCGCATGCCACAGATCTCACTTCCGAGACTCTCACTGCCACCACTTTTCGAGCATCGTGAAAATCTTTTCAGTGTGCTGCAGTCGATCTTTGGCGTGGACTCCAGCATGGCTCTCATGCCTCACGAGACGACGCAGTTGATCGTCAATAGGGCGAAGCACGACGACAAGGAAATCCGCGCCATCCTGTCGACTCTTCCGACTTCAAGACACATTGATTCGCTGGTATTTGAGTCCGCCCGTACGACGCACGACTTGACCGACTTCGACTGGGCGTGGCTCGGGTACGCGGTATTTCATCCGGACTCCGAGAAGTCAGCGTGGCGTCAGCTCACGCTCACTATCGAGGGCATCGGAGACGCCAAAGTTGAGAACTTCACACGAATGGCTCGCGGCAATAACCTCCTGGCCGCACTTCCAGGCAACTGGGGGTCGTATCCTCGCACTAGTGACGCGTATCACACGGCCACGTTGGGTCAGGAGACCGCTGTCTTCCCCAAGGCTGGCTCACAGGCACAAGTGGCTGTCATGCATCTACCAGCTCATAGCACAGTCGACGTCTGCGTACAATCGTGCGATGTGACGTACTTCCCCGACCTCGTGTGTGTCGTGATTCCTGGTCTTGGACTTGGGTGGATCGACAGGCAAGCCATCGCGAAGGTTGACGCTCGGCCCGCCGCTAGAGCGGCTTTGACTCAGCTGCAGGTGAACATGGTGGAGTTCAGCCAACCGATTCTCAAGCCGCTTGTGGAAGTACTACGTGTGCTGGGTCCGAATCTCGAGTCCCTGAACATTCAGCGGTGCGGCTTCGCACAGCCACAAGTGCTACTTGGCTTGTTGAGCTGCTGCCCGAAGCTCACGTCTCTCTCTGTGAGTCATGATGGGTCACTGTGGAGCGACAACAGTATCCTGACGCCCGAAGACCTCGCTTCTATGCCAAAGCTCAAGGAGCTGGAGCTGTCTGCGACCCGAGAAAACTCAACCTTTGTCGAGCCGTCGCAGTGGGCTCTGGACACGTCGCTCCATGATCTCCAGGCGCTTCGTCTCGTCAATGCAAGTGGCAGTGTCCAAGCAATGGGCAACCTACTGACCCACCACTACGGTCTCCGGTATTTCCACTACCACAAGACCACCCATGACGGAAGGCTGGCACCCAGCGATCGCAAGCATGACGCAACTCAAGATGCGATCGACAAAATGCTCGAAGAGACCAAAGGAAGCAGTGTCGAACGTCTGACGCACGCTCTTGGACCATTCCCCGTTCGCCAGCGAGCGGCCTTTCTCAGCGTCGTCCAGAAGACCCCAAGTAACGACGACGCGATGGCGTCTGCGCTTGGGTCGCTGGACCCAGACATCCTCGTGCGCGTGTTCTCCTTCGCGTCCATGCCGATCAAGCGGCAGCTTTGCTTCGATGGCGAGTTTCCCTACAACAAGGAAGAGTAACGTCAACTACTTCGTCATTTCAGCCCGAGTAACGTGGTTTTCCTTTTTTGGTTTTCCGAGTTTTCCATATATTTCGATGGTCACGTATTTGACCGTGAGCTCACTCACTTGTACAGTGCAGCGAGCGACTTCTTGTTGACCTTTCCCATGGCATTCTTCGGGATCTCGTCCACACAAAAGATCTTGCGAGGCACGCGGTAGTCTGCCAAGTGCTCATGGAGGAAGGCACTTAGCGGTGGCTCCAGACGCTCCTCGGTCGCGCCTCCAGTCGTTCTTAGCAGAGCCGACACCACTTGGCCGTACTTTTCATCGGCGATTCCAAACACGGCACACTCTTGGATCTGCGGGTGGTTCAGCAGCACACGCTCAATGTCCAGAGCTGAGACCTTGTACCCCGCAGTCTTGATGATGTCGGCACTGGCGCGTCCGCGGATCCGGAAACTGTTCTTCTCGACGCTGTACTGGGCGATATCACCCGTCTTGAACCACCCATCAGCGTCCATTTCCTTGGCTGTGGCTTCCGGCTTGCGCCAGTACTCCTTGAATACAATCGGTCCTTTGACTCGCAGTTCGCCTTCTTCTTCCGTGTGCGGAGCAAGCTCCTGCTCCGACTCTGGGTCCACAAGTCGCACCTGGACACTTGGAAATGGCTGGCCGACGTAGCCGAGATGCCGTTCTCCGTGAAGCGGATTGGTCAAAGCCATGCCGAGCTCCGTCATACCGTAGCGTTCCAGCAAGCGGAGGCCCGTGAGGTCCTCCCAGCGGTTCAAAATGGACAGCGGACACGCCATCGATCCGCTGATCGCCACACGCAGTCGACGAGCCGCCTCGATCGCAAGCTCATGGTCGTATGAGGACGCGTCTGAAGCCTGGACGCGCTCCATCTCTTCCAGCAGATTCATGTACACGGTGGGCACGGCCATGAGCATCGACACTGGACGCGTGGCCGAGTCTGGACGCTGGCTTTCTGCGAGCTTGGACCACACCAGTGCTGGTTTGGCTGATGGAATGAACTCGAGTGATCCACCGGCGTAGTGGACACACAGCAAGTTGTTGAGAATGCCGTGGACATGGTGCAGCGGTAGAAAGTGCAGCAAGTGATCTTTCTCGGTCATCTCCCAGGCACTCACAACATCATTGATCTGAGCCGTGAGTCCAGCGTGGGTCGCCACAACACCTTTAGGACGGCCTGTCGTGCCGCTTGTGTACACGATCTGCGCTGCGGACTTGTCAAAATCACTGGATCCGAGCCACTGCCGCACGGTCTCATCAACCCCACGGTCTCCGGTATTAGAATCACTGGATCCTAACGCTGGACGATTGTGGACGACGACGCCTGCCTTGCCACTGCTCTGGACGCTCTGGACGAACTGGACCAATGGCGACGACGCGTCCCCACTGATGAACTCATCACTGACGATCAGCACGGCGGCGTCCGAGTCGTCCATGATGTACTGGAGCTCTTCGACTGGATGGCTTGAATGCAGTGGCACGCCGATGCCGCCTGCGAGCCACGTGGCCCACTGCATGGCCACGTAGGACGCGCCGCGTGAGCCGAGATACGCCACGCGTGGCTGGTCCTGTAGGCGGTTGAGGGGAAGCGTTTGCTGGATGACATCACTCAGACGCACCGCTTCTTCCAGCAGTTGATCATACGTCCAGGAAACTGACGAGGATGACGACTGATTGATGGACGCTGCCTCGAAGAGCGCAGGACGCTGGGAGTGATTCAGGACGCGATCGAACAAGTGCGGAGGTGAAGCAGACGAGGAAAAGGGCGCAGATCCGCTGATGGCACGGGGTACTATGGACAGATTGGATGATTGTCCAGAGATCCAGTGATGGAGGCGGTGAGCGCGGACGGCGCGGCATCCAGAAATCCGGAGACTCGTCGACGATAGCATGATGCGTTTGATTGATCTTGAATGGAACTGATTGATGTTGCGTCCTGCCTCAAAAAGCAGAACTGCTTCTACCTGTGATAGATGGTACTGGTTTCTCACAGGTACTTGAAGCAAGCAATGTAGTGTGGGCCACACTACGCCACTCCACTCGCGTTGTCTCAAAATTGTCTCAAAATGGTGTCACAAATGTCGTATATCCCAAACCAAATACCGATAGCGGTATAATGTTATAGAACGAAATACCGGTATAGTTTGCGGCAATCTGGTGCTGGTGTTCCTCCATCATCATGTTGCATCGACATTTCTTCCGGCGCTGTGAACGGGCCGCCACTCCACTGAAATGAGCAGCGCCTGCGCGTAGACGCTCTGTACGCATACACACGTTAATCCACAGCGACATAGACGACTGCAATGTGCATGTTGAAGCACAAGCGACAGGTCCCTGCGTGTGACCACAGTATCAACGAGACACTGAACGATCGCTAAACGAGACCCATCAAAGCGGCACTGCCAGTGGACGTCGTTGGACTCATACAATAGAGATGAGTCACATGCACGTACTAATTGATCAAGCGAAGACAGACTAAAATGAATAGGTACATGTGATCATGTGATATTAGGATAAACTACGTATGCACACATGGGATGGGGACGATCCTGTCTCTTCGAATCGTGGTCCTACAGCTTCAGGCTCTAGCGCGAGTGTACTTAGACGGCGGCGCCGTAAGTGTTCTTGGCAGCCACAGCCTTGCGGCGCTTGAGGAAACCGAAGCCAGCAAGGGCCACACCGACAATGATGCCGACAATCAGCACTGGCAGCAGCGAGCTGAGCACACCCTTGATGGTCTTGTACGTGCTGAGACGCGTGGACGTGATCACAGCGACCTCTTCACCGAAGTAGGCAGGCGAGATCACCTCGGCCGTGAGGTTTGGCCACAGCACGTCGCTCATTGGCGCGTTAGGCGTGTACTGGGACTTGGCAAGCGCATACGACGCCTGCAGACGCTTGTACGCACGCATGGTCTTACCGGTACCAGCCTCGACGTCGACAGTCGTCTGGTAGCGGTCGTAGTACTCCTGCTTAAGCTTACCAGCCGAGTCGTACAGGGTCTCCTTGGACGCGATCTTGCCGTCGTGCATGGTGACCTCAACACCGTCGTACAGCGACTTGTCACCCGTCAGGAACATTGGGAACGAGACGTAGGCCAGGAAGCCGACGTTGAAGCTCATTGGCTGCACGCCGTCCACTGGGACACCAGTGCCCTTGGCAGCCTTCTCAGCCGTGTACACGAGCAGATCATCAGGAGGCAGGAAACGCGTGAGCTTGGCACCGTCCAGGTCGTACACTTCGCCAGTGTTGATGAGCGAGATGTTCTGCTTGGCCTGGTTCAGGTACATGACACTCGACTGGAGCTCGACCTTGTCCGGGAAGCCCGTGATCGAGGCACCCGCTGGAGGCGTCGAGGTACCATCGGCACCAATAACGTCACTGCAGGTCATGTTGGCGGTCTTGGCGTCACAGTTGCCGTACACCGCGAAGGCGTTCAGCTCTGTGAGCGTTGGGTTACGGCGCTCGCCAATGTTGGCCCACAGCGCGTTGGTCTTGAGGCCGTCGTACATGGTGTACTCGCCGATCTTGGACTTGTCGTCACAGCCCGTGAGCTGCGTGTACGTGTTGAGCGCGGCAGCGCTTGGGGCGGTCTTGGAGTAGTCCAGACCCGAGCCTTCAGCGGCACCAGGCAGAGGAGCAGCACACACACCACTGCTCGAGCACAGAGCACACGTGCCGTTCACAGCCTTGATGGCCTCCTCCTGGCCGTACACCGCAGCGTACTTGGAGACAATGCGGCCACACGTGATCGGGTTGAGCGCGATGACGCGCTTGCCCTGGACACAGCGCTTGCACTCGCCCCAGATCTCTGGGCAGGTCGCGGCCGTGCACTTGGCACACTTGTTGTCGTAGTCCAGCGTCGTGCCGTTCTTGCAGACACCGTGCCAGTTGGTACCAAGACCGATACCGGCAAGCATACTTGGTGCACCAAGAGCCCAGTCTGAGATCGGACGCTTGGCAAACACACCCGAGTAGGTGAGGCCGGTCATGTTGCCAGCCTCAGGAATAGCCGACACGCTGACGCCCAGGAAACCGAACACGGTCGAGCCGAGCAGCTTCCAGGCCTCAGGCTGGTTCGAGTTGAGACCGTTGATCCAGCGCATCATCTTCTCCTTGTTGGCCTGGACGATCGGCTCACGCGCCGACGCGTTCATGCCCTTGCCCCAGAACGTACCAGCGGCAAGACGACGCAGGAAACCGAGCTCACCACCGGCCTGGGCGATGACGTTCAGGTAACTGATGTCCCACGACACGACCTGGTCCGTGTCCAGACACGTCGCACAGGACTTCTCCTTGACGAACTCGTGCCACGTGTACATCTTGTAGCTGATCGAGTTCTTGTCGTCAGCGAGCTTGACGTCGAGCTTGATCTGGTGGCGACGGTACGCGTACGGACCGACCTCGGTGACCTTGAGCTTGTCACCCTTCTCGAGGAAGTCCATGGCGTTGGTGACGTTGTACATGTTCAGGTTGTAGTAGTAGGGCGTGCAGTCCTTGCAGTCGCCGTAGTTGTCCAGGAACGCCTCCTTCTGGATGTCCTCGACCTTGCAGGTCGCGACGCCGTCCTCGATAGTGCTGGTGATCACGCCTGGAAGCGCGGCGCCGTACACGACGGCGACGACCGCGAGCAAAGCACCAGCGCCGATGAGCGTGTTGGCAATCACCAGTGGCGAGCAGAACTTCTTCTTGCCGCCGGCGGCGCCGTCGTACTTGTGCGGCGCTGGCGTGGAGGCCGTCTTCTCATAGGCCTCGGTGACCGAGCCCGGTGTGATTGGCGTGTCCTTGGACATGGTGTCGATCCGTGTTCTGATTGATTGATGTCGGGGACCCGTGAAGCAAATCGGAAAGTGTTTGATGCTGGTGCAGTGGAGGGGAGACGGTTTTGCTCGCTTGCTGGCGGAGCGCCGCTGACAAGGGGAGCGAGGGGACGAGAAGGAGGGGAGGAGGAGGGACAGAAGGAAAGGAAAGGAGCGTTTGGCGGGTTGACTGTGAGCCTCAGCCTTGAGGTGACCACCGTCGAGGGAAGGGCACGAGGTGACAGGAAAAGCAGAAAGCACAGGTGGAATGGAAGGGTGTTCAACAAGCGCGACGAGAGACAGGCCGAAGACCAGGTGAAGGTTCCCAACTTGGCTCGTTTCCGTCGACCTCCGAATGGAGGTTGTCGAAGTCGGGATTGCGGCCACGCCAGACGACCAATAGGGGTAGGGTTCAGATGTTGTTTCGTTGACAAAACCGGGGCACGGTGCTGCGCAACATTCTGGTGCGAGAGGTCCATTCACTTGATTTTACTATGGCTGTGAATTTGGGTGTTGCATGGGTAGTAAGCGAGTTAGGCCCACTATCTTTAGTCAGATTTGCACAGCCGGGCCGTTCTTGTTCTTTCCGTCCTGAAGTTCAAGTGTTTCGTGCAGATACCTTGAGGCCGAGTGGGGACTGAACTCGTAAATTATCCAATTAGCAACAATTGTGCCGTGGAAAGCCAGGCACTCAGCTCGAGCATTCATCCTTACAGGTCAGACGTCGGAGATTCCAGAGAAGAGCTTCTCAGTGAGCATCCAAGAAATCCATTATTGGAGGTGAAGGTCAGCCACCTTTCCTTATGCTGAACTCCTCCCGCTGACGCGAGCCGTTGGGTTTGCTGATCGCTGTTGGCAACAAAGGCTCCTTTTAGACTTTCCTCCAGAAACATAGAGCGCCGACCAGCATCAACGGATCCTCCATCAAAGGTCTTGATGATGTTTGACACGAAGACGATCGATGCTCCCTAATGCCGTCCGTTGATTGAGATGATAGAGCAGGTGATGATCTACGGTTGTTTGTATGATCACCTTGGACGATGAAAATGCTCTCAGTTTTTTTACATGCAGACTCCAGTCAATTGTACTGTACACGGCGCTAATGATGTCTTCACTCCCGTCCAGTTCTGCTGGTTTCCTGGGTCGTAAAGTGGAGTTTTTGGATACCTAGTGGCTAAAGAGTCTTGTTTCTGGGTCCAGAACCCAGTGGCGGCCTTCTTGGAACACTCGACATCCTCCCAGTTCCTGTGGATGGGCATTCTGACGAGTCTGTGCAGCAGACCACGATCATCGTGGTGATGATCCCATTCGAACGGACTGGAAAAAGGAAAACAGCACGCGGAAATCCGGCATCGCTTCGACGTGGCCTTCCAGATTTAAGGACGCCAAGATACGAGGATACAGTCCACCTCGCTGTCATGCAGCTGCCGCAGCCACAGGCAATGTCTGTGGAGCCCGAGGCATTCGATTGTTAACCAGTCTCTTCGTCTATGAGGCGTGATACCCAAAAGGAAGAACTTGTGGGCACTCCTCCCTTTGGTCGCTCGAATATCAGAGGATTCCACGCTGTACAGTCCATTATTGCAAACGACGCACGGCGACACGTCGCACTTCAACGACGAAAAGATCGAAGCTTTTTGGGCTCTCATGGCCAGTCCAGTCACAGATTCTAATGCCGGTACTGCACTACAGTACGAAACGTACTGTATATCACTTTACCATCGTGTGTGCATACACTTGTATCTCGTCCGATTTCCACCGCCAGCGAGAAACGTATTTGAGAACAATCCATCGATAAATCGAGTCTCTAGTCTCTAGTGTCTGGGTTGTTTTTATGGATTTACACTACAGCACCGCACAGATGAAGATCCATGCGGATCATTCCAAGTTGATCCCAGCCACCTCGTGATCCACTGAGATGATCGATTTGCACCATCACGTTCGAAACTTTTCCACCGATCACAGATTAAAGAATATTGGAGCCAGTGGAGGTGTTCACGTAAGCGAAAGCGACTTAGACGAGAGGGTTCAGGGCGAGGAGGAGAGGGTTCACCGCAACTGTCGATTCTCGCGCCGACCAGTCGCTTTCTCAACGGGATTTCGATGCCAACAGTATTCTAGACTACCGCAACTCGCGTCCAGCACCAATGATGCCCGTTGAAGGATCCTACGATGCATCCGTGTTAGTACATGCACGCACGCGTATGGAAGTCAGTGGGAAGCTGTGTGCATTTTTAATCGCAGGGCAGCGAAGATGGAAGATGCACGATAGAAGATCGTGATCTCCGTCTTTTCGCTTTGGTCCATATGGAAATCTACATTGAAGTCGACCAACCAGACGGAAAACTACCAGTATTTTACCGGTATTTGGTTTGCTGCGTTTTGGTGTTGGTGACTCGCCATCATCATGTAGCCATCGACATTTCTTCCGGCGTCGCGCTGGGCCGCCGTCGCACAGGAATGACGGCGCGGGCAGTATGATACAGTCTGTATCCGCACGCGTATTAACAGTCTATTAGAGGACAGTGGTGTCCATGTTGAAGAGCAAGCGACGGGTCCATGAGTTTGATGTTCGTGACGACACCGATATCTCACGTCAAAGTCCATCAATCATTTGTTTGATTGATAAACGATGGCTTCGATCTACACGCTGGATCTAACATCAACTGATGTTACGCGTCTGACATCAAATGGTAGATACTGTAAAGTACATGCGACCACCTTAGATTTACTACGAGGATTAGCAATGTATCATACTCCTACTCCGTCGTATGTTCACGTCGTGACGATCCTATCTCGTCAAACTCGTTTCTCCCGCCTCAGATCGCAACGCTGTAGGTGTTCTTGGCAGCCACAGCCTTGCGGCGCTTGAGGAATCCAAAGCCAACTATACCCAGGCCCACAATGATGCCGACAATCAGCACAGGAAGCAGCGAACCCAAAATGTGTTTGATGGTCTTGTAGGTCTTGAGGCGCTTGGACGTGATGATCGCGACCTCCTCGCCGTGGTAAACTGGCGAAATCACTTCCGGCTTGAGGTTCGGCCACAGCACATCACTCATCGACGCGTTCGGCGTGAACTGGGACTTGGCAAGCGCATACGACGCCTGCAGACGACGGTACGCACGCATGGTCTTGCCCGTACCGGCCTCAATGTCGATGAGTGTCTGGTAACGCTGGTAGTACTCGTCCTTGAGCTTACCGGCCGAGTCGTACAACGTCTCAAGGGAAGCGATCTTGCCGTCTTGCATCGTGATCTCAACACCATCGAACAGCGACTTGTCGCCACTCAGGAACATGGGGAAGGAAAGGTAGGCGAGGAAGCCAGCGGTGAAGCCCATGGGCTGCACGCCGTTGACAGGGTAACCTGTGCCCTTGTGGGCGTTTTCAGGCGTAGACATCAGGACATTCTCGGAAGGGACGAAGCGGGTCAGCTTGGCACCGTCAAGGTCGAAGGTTTCGCCAGTATTGAAGAGTGTGATGTTCTGTCGGCCCTGGTTCATGTACACGACGGACTCCTGCTGCTCAACCTTGTCCGGGAAGCCCGTGATCGACGCGCCACCTGGAGGCAACGACGTCGCGTCATTGCCGAAGACATCACTGCATGTTACGTTGGCAGGCTTGGCGTCACAGTTGCCGTACACAGCGAACGAGTTGAGCTCACCCAGCGTCAGACTGCGGCGCTCACCGATATCCACCCACAGGGCGGTTGTCTTGAAGCCGTCGTACATGATGTACTCGTTGATCTTGGTATCGTCGTCGCAGCCAGTACGCTGAGTGTACGTATTAAGGTTGGCTGGGTTTGGAGGCGTCTTGGAGTAGTCCAGACCCGAAAGCTCAGCCGAGCCAGGCAGTGGAGCAGCACACACACCACGGCTCGAGCACAGAGCACACGTGCCGTTCACAGTCCGGACGGCATCCTCTTGGCCGTACACCGCGGCGTACTTGGACACGATGCGGCCACACGTCTGCGCGTTTAACGCGATGATACGTCTGCCCTGGGCACAGCGCTTGCACTCGGCCCAGATCTCTGGGCACGTACCAGCCGTGCATTTAGCACACTTGTTGTCGTAGTCCAGTGTCGTGCCATTCTTACACGCTCCGTGCCAGTTCGTACCAAGACCGATACCGGCAAGCATACTCGGGTAACCCAACGCCCAGTCCGAGATCGGACGCTTGGCAAAGATACCCGAGTAGGTCATACCGGTCATGTTGCTCGCATCCGGGATGGCAGCGACACTGGAGCCGAGGAAACCGAACACGGTCGAGCCGAGCAGCTTCCACGCCTCTGGCTGGTTCGAGTTCAGGCCGTTGATCCAGCGCATCATCTTCTCCTTGTTGGCCTGGACGATCGTCTCACGAGCCGACGCGTTCATTGGGCGACCCCAGATCGTACCAGCGGCAAGACGACGCAGGAAGCCGAGTTCGCCACCAGCCTGGGCAATGACGTTCAGGTAACTCGAGTCCCACGAAGTCACTTGATCGGTGTCCAGACACCCATCACACGACCTGTCCTTGACAAACTCGTGCCACGTGTACATCTTGTAGCTCACCGTGTTTTTGTCATCCGAGAGCTTGACGTCGACCTTGATCTGGTGGCGACGGTACGCGTACGGTCCGATTTCGACGACCTTGAGCTTGTCGCCTTTCTCGAGGAAGTCCATGGCGTTGGTGACGTTGAACATGTTGAGGTTGTAGTAAAACGGCGTGCAGTCCTTGCAGTCACCATAGTTGTCCAGGAAGGCCTCCTTCTGCACGTCCTTGACCTTGCACGTGGCCACACCGTCTTCAATCTTGTTGGTGATCACCCCTGGAAGAGCGGCGCCGTAAAGAATCGCGAAGATCGCGAGGCCGACACCACTGCCAATGAGCGTGTTGGCTTTCTTGAGTGGCGTCCAGAACTTCTTCTTGCCGTTGGCATCGTCGATCTTGTGTGGCGTCGGTGTGGTCGCCGTCTTCTCGTAGGCCTCGCTGACGGAGCCTGGTGTAGTTGCCATTGCGTCTGTCCAGAATTGGTTGATTGATGTCGGAGACCCGTGAAGCAAATCGGAAAGTGATTGATGTCAGCTCGGTCGAAAGGGTGGGGGTGCTCATGGCCAATTGGTGAAGAACAGTCACGATGGCTCGGAGTGTGGCGCCTTTTTGGCCGCTGCATGCGATTACCGAGGCAAGGATTGCGCCCAGGACTGGCGACCCATACAGAGCAGGAGTCCTGTCCCTGTAGGGTTCGGAGAGAGAGCTGAGGAGGCAATCCACCTGAGAGAGAAGGCACACCACAGCGTTCTGGTGCGAGACATCGGAGACCTGGTTTTTGCAGCACCAAATGCTGGAGGACTCAACGTCATTCCAACATAAACTGACCAGCATAATCCGAGTCGTCGGTGATTATCATCATCATTGAGGCTGGGGTCCTCACGTTGCTGAGGCACGTGAGTGACTGCCCGTTGTGATTGGCAGACAGAAGGTTATGGACTGCAAGACAAGTCGCCAAACTGGTCAAGCGTCTGGGTCATGAGCATCCAGCGTAATCCTACTTGGAGGACTAAAGGCAATCAACTTGCCAACCGATAAATGTCAAAAGGAGAGTACAAGTAGGGGAAAATTGTCTAACAACTGACTTGCAGCATTGGTTGGAATCTAATCCGACGAGGTCGGCGGAGTACTGTACAGTATGTGAGCTGCTCATTGTACGTCATCGCTCTTGGGGCGTATGCTGAGACGCTTTGTTTTATAAGATCGTGGCCGTCTAGAGTGGTTCTAGCTTACTGTAGTTGTGGCTCGCAGGCCTCCACAGCTTTTTACTCTCCATTTGGATTTGTCATCTGGCTTATACTCTCTTTTCAAAACCAACTCTGTCTGATGCACTTGATGAGCCGTAAGAAGATTGGCGGGGTCGATTCAAGGCGAATCCTGACCCTACCACGCTGGATGATTGTCCAGCTCCTGGCCGTAGCTTTCCGTCCTCTCCAACCATGTCGCTGGTGGCTGGTCCAGTTGAACGGTAACAACGATTCTGGGGCTGTATGGTGGAGGCAAACGTCAAATAATCGACGCTCGCATGGTCTCTCAGCAGTCAAGAGAGACCAGTCCATAGTGTCGCGATACCGTCTCGCTTCATTTCTTTTCCATTTCATTTCAGACGTATGAACTGCCCTGGGGCATTTGCCACAGCGGCTCGGCCTCGGTCGCTGCATAGTCTTTGGAGATCGCAGGTACTAAACAAATACCGGTGCACACCGTACCGTACTTGCTCACAGACTCAACAATGGCGCAGAGACAGTAGCCACAAAAGTACCGCAGACTCAGCAGTGGGCCAGATATTGGGCCGGTCAACGTTCATTTACTGGTAGCTCGGGCAATCGGTCTTCGGTCCACTGTGTTCGTGAGCTTGCAACAAATGCACCGGCACTTTGCAGGAAGTGCACTAAATTGTTGCCAGGTGAATGCTGCCTCAATGTTCCTCAATCTCCTCACAGCCTCTGGATGTGCAACTGCGCCTTTCTGCGTTGCCTTCTCTGAGAAGTACCGATAAAACTGATGAGCATCATCTGATGGTTACGATCCAATCAAAGTGGTTTTGCTGTGATCATACTGCGTTGATCTCGAATGCAGAATAAACTTTTCAGTCAAATTGGAAAATATGCTCACCATCCCGCTTCGTACCGGTACAACTTGCAACCCAGAGCTACCGCCCAACATAAATGAAGTTGGCGTTTAACTTGTATAAATACTGGTTGTGGCCTTCAAGGTTGTTAAACGCAGCGTGCAAACTACGAGTATTCGAGTCGGGCTTTCCAAAATCAGTGTGCCGGTGGTTTCTCTGGCGTGCGGGTCATTTTGATGAGCCGTAAGAAGAACGCCCTGGCCACTTCAATGTGGAGAGTGAGATTGCAAACGTTGCAGTGAAGAACCGGAAGCGAGAAGCAAACACGCTGGAATCTGACAGCTCTTGGACGTGGCGTTTCGAAATCGTGGACGCCCTTCTCACTTGTCGGCGCTTCCATCCTTGTCGCCGATGAGGCGGTGCGGGTCAAAACGAAGAATCCAACGGCGGTGTCTCTCTCATCTCAGGAGGCGGGTTGGGCCGATGGCGCTTCAACGTCGCCAAGATTCAAGTTCGTGATGCCCTCGAGCCTCGAGGCCGACCCAGTCTCGAGAATCTTCGTTACAGTATAGAGACACCGGTACCTGCGGGTTCGCGTACTGGCCGTCATAATAATACGGTACCGGTACCTGGAAGCCACCGTTCGCAAGACTGAAGCATGGAGCCAGCGAAAGTGTTGACATCAGCGAAAAGTGACTTTGCGGAGAGGGTGCAGGTGGAGTAGAGAAACAGAGAATTCAGCAGGCAACTGGTCACGTTTCATCATGTAATTCTTGGCACTTTATCGCTACACTCGCAGGACGCCATGCACTAACGTTACTTTACGATGGTTGCCGTCGGTGACGTGTGGTTGCGAGTACGTGTACGGGTACGTCCAAATACCGCTTGGATCATATTCACAGAGTCGAGTATTTTTTTCGTTTGCGTTTTCCCGTTCAAAATGGCCGAATCCGTCCACATTGAAGTTGAAGGGTCGAGGAACTGGACATCCAGATCACAATGGAACTAGTTCAAGCTAATCAGCAGGCTAGCATAGCCTAAGCTAATACTCAGAATGGCCTCTGATGCTGTCTTTAGGCGATATGGATATTACTGCATGAAATTGCGCCTCCATGCAAAACGCGTCATGTTGGAGTAACGATAAGAAGTAGAGTGTATTTCGTTTGCGCTGTGCGCATCAACTGACAGAAAATGGTTGGCTAAAGCCTGATGCTAATTGCCTAGTTGGTCTCGACCTTGGCCTTCTTAGCAGCCGGCTCATCCACCGAGCCGAAGAACTCAAGCGATCCAGTTGGGTCGGCCTTCATCGTCTTCTTGCCCTTCTTCCAGTTCGCAGGGCACACCTCGCCGTGCTCCTCGTTGAACTGGAACGCCTCCAGCAGACGCAGCACTTCGTCCACGTTGCGGCCGATCGGCAGGTCGTTGATGGTGATCTGGCGCAGCACGCCCTTCGGGTCGATGATGAACAGACCGCGGAACGCCACGCCGGCGTCGTCGCCGTCCTTGACCAGCACCTCGTACTTGGTGGCGACGTCCTTGGTCACGTCGGCGATGAGCGGGATCTTCATCTCGCCAAGGCCGCCCTTCTTACGCGGGGTGTTGATCCACGCCAAGTGCGAGAATTTGGAGTCGATGGATGCGCCGATGACCTCGGTGTTGATCTTCTTGAAGTCCTCGATGCGGTCCGAGAACGCGCAGATCTCGGTCGGACACACGAACGTGAAGTCCAGTGGGTAGAAGAAGAGCACGACCCACTTGCCCAGGTAGTCCTTCAGAGAGACCTTGGTGAAGAGACCGTCGACGACGGCGTCGGCCGTGAACTCTGGCGCAGGGTGGCGGATCGTGAGGACCATGGTGATGATGTGAGTGTGTGTGACTGTGTGGTGGACGCGGAGGAAAGCTGAGTGAGGAGAGAGGGAGGATGGAGAGGCGTGTCGTGCGTGGCGCCACGGTTTTGCCGCCAAAGATGACTCGACTGGAGCTCCTCCCGCCAGAAAGGTCGGATTTGGGGCGACAAGAGGACGAGATCCACGCCAGAATAGGCATATTTGCCTTGTTTAGAATGTAAATGAGGACAAAATGATGAAGTGATGTGGTGTACATGAAATTCGGATATGTAGCCATGTTGGTTTGTGGACAGGAACAACATGGATGCATTGATCACTGCCGAATGACGTGGAAGAATGGCACTCGGCGTACCAACATGCAAGGATCACGTAGACGTATCTCGTGTCTCCACGCTGGAGCCAACGATCGTGTATGCAGATACATGAGCTGTTGGCAGTCTGGCTTGGAACTATTCAGTCAGTATCGCAATTAAGCGCACCCTGATAGATACAAATCCCAAGGTAATTGAATCCCAAATCGCTTTAGTGACTACGTTGCTATTATGATACTTTTCCGTGAATATCGATTATAACAAGTCTATCAGATGACACCCGCGCCAAATGGCGAAACGGACTGTACTCGGTTCAGTCGTCTTCGGCGCATGTAGCCACTTGACCAGCGCCAGCAAGTGGACGTTCACAAGCGCACGGTTGAAAGCCCAGAGACACGATTCAGAATGCGTTTGCGTCCGCCGGCGCGACTGTCGGAGTAAATTGGTGTACAGTTTTGGGTCAGAAACTCCAGCAGCAGTGTGGGCGGGCCACTCTGGAAGCCCACGATGTGCTGCCATACCGTCGGACGTGAACACGCTCAGTGCAGCGGATGAGTTCGCCTGCACCATACGTATAGAGACCTCACGGTGGGTTTGTTTGATGTTGGGTTGATCCATTTTGGGTGTGGAATGAGCAACAGGACAGAGCTATTTTCTATTGATTAGCTTAGCTTAGTGTATAACAGGGATCGTAACCCTTCCGGTTACACTGGCACGGTCCCGCCATCCCTATCAGATAGCAGAGGTTGCCAGGTGGCGCGAACATCGGGCGTTGGCGCCAACACCAACAACCGACAAATTTCCAACAAAACCAACACCCGCAAAAACCAACGCGACCGACGGAAAATGGCGGCGCGAGGCGGTGGAAGTGGAGGACGCGGCGGCGGCGGCAAGGACGGCTTCCGCAGCGGCTTCGGCGACCGCAACAACTCCTACAGACGCGCGATGTCCAAGGGCAGCGGCGGTGGCGGCAGCGGTGGCTCCGCCTGGGCGCGAAGCTCACAGGGAGCGCGAGCAAACGCGGCGACATCACGCAGCGGACGCAGCATGAACGAAGCCAAGCAGTACGCGCTGCGCATGGGCGACGCTCTGGACAAGAAACTGGGCTTCCCGCTGCTGTCGGAGGTGCTCCAGGAGCAGCAGGACGCGGCCGAGCCGTCGGAAACAGTCACGGCCACCGACGAACAACCGCCGCGACTCGGCTGGCTGCTTAACATGCGCGCGTGTACGCTTCCCGACGTCGCTGAAGGAAAATACGAAGTGAGCGCCGTGGAATTGTACTTTCTGGAGCAGGACGGCGCGGCGTTCAAGACCCGAGTGGTGTACCAGCCGTATTTTTACGTCAAGGCCGAAGAGAACCGGTCCCAGGAAGCCATCGCGTACTGTATGCGGCGGTTTGAAGGACTCATCGCCACGGCCGAGCGCGTCCTGATGGAGGACCTCGACATGCCCAACCACCTGAGTGGCAAGAAGGCCGTGTTCGTCAAGCTTAGCTTCTTCACGGTCGCCGATCTCGTGAGTGTCAAGCAGGCGCTAGCGCCGCTAGTCGACCAGAACCAAGCACAGCAGCGAGCGCGCCAGGCATACGAGCTGCAGGGCGGAACGACGAGCCACCAGAAGAGCGAGGCCGCGATGTTGGAGGAGGAGCTGCTCACGGGCAACCACGGCGGCGGAGGAGGACCAGCGGGAGGACCGAGCGGAGGAGACGAGAGCGAGTCGGCGCTGCTGGAGCTGAGAGAGTACGACGTGCCGTACGCCATGCGCGTGGCCATCGACCTGGACATCCGCGTGGGCGCGTGGTACCACGTGTCGTACAACGCGTCGGCGCCGTACACGCCCAGCGACGTCGTGCGTCAGCCAGAGCTCGTCGACAAGGCCGAGCCCGTGGTGTGTGCGTGGGATATCGAGACCACGAAGGCGCCGCTCAAGTTCCCAGACGCACGGACCGACCAGATCTACATGGTGTCGTACATGATCGACCGACAGGGCTACTTGATCGTGAACCGCGAGTTCGTGTCAGAGGATATCGAGGACTTCGAGTACACGCCGAAAGAAGACTACCCGGGCCCGTTCATTGTCTTCAACGAGCCAGACGAGAAGGGGCTGATCCGACGCTTCCTCGACCACTTGATCGACGAGAAGCCTCACATCTACGTGACATACAACGGCGACTTCTTCGATTGGCCGTTTCTCGACGCGCGCTGCTCGTTCCACGACATCAATATGGCGAGAGAGCTTGGTGTGGAGCTGGACCAGCGATCGGGCGAGTACCGTGGTCGTTCGAGTGTTCACTTGGACGCGTTCTGCTGGGTGAAACGTGACTCGTACCTGCCTCAGGGCAGCCAAGGTCTCAAGGCCGTGACCAAGTACAAGCTCGGGTACGATCCTGTGGAAGTCGATGCTGAAGACATGGTGCCGCTAGCGCGAGACGACCCGCACCGCATGGCGTCGTACTCGGTTTCCGATGCCGTCGCGACGTTCTACTTGTACGACAAGTACGTGCACTTGTTCGTGTTCTCGCTGTGTACGATCATTCCGCTCAACAGTGAAGACGTGCTGCGAAAGGGTTCCGGTACGCTGTGTGAGGCGCTGCTCATGGTCGAGGCATTCCAGTGCAACATCATGTGTCCCAACAAGTCGACGAGTGGCCCCGAGCAGAACGACATGTTCCACAAGGGACACCTTGTCGAGAACGAGACGTACGTCGGCGGCCACGTCGAGTGCCTGGAGAGTGGCGTGTTCCGTGCCGACTTCAACTATGACTTCAACTTGGTGCCCACGGCGTTCGAGCAACTTCAAGAACATCTCGACCGCGACCTGCGCTTTGCTATCGAAGTCGAGATGGAGCTGAAGATGGCAGACGTCGCCAACTACGACGAGGTCAGACGCGAGATCTTCGAGCAGCTCCAGGGTCTGAAGGAGAAGCCGCATCGCCGAGAGCAACCGCTGATCTACCACTTGGATGTTGCTGCGATGTACCCGAACATCATTTTGACGAACCGTCTGCAGCCGTGTGCGATCGTGAACGAGGCCGACTGTGCCGCGTGCGTACACAACACCGAGTGCGGTAGCTCTGCTCTCGCCCAGAAGCGCAAGACACAGGAAGAAATCGACAACAGCTCGTGCCAGCGAACAATGGACTGGGTGTGGCGTGGTGATTACTATCCAGCATCGCGAGCAGAGTACATGGCGATTAAGACCCAGCTCGAGTATGAGAATTTCGCCCCGGGCGTGGCCTACAACGGTGGAGCTCCAGAAGCCGCACCGGTCGACGGCAGGACACAGGCTCTCGTTCCGTTCCGCAATCTGCGAGCTGACCGCCAGCGCCAAGTCGCCAAGAACCGTCTCAAGAACTATTGTTCCAGTGTGTACAAGAAGACCAAGGTTACGTCGGAGGAGAAGCGTAGTGCAACTGTGTGCATGCGTGAGAACCCGTTCTACGTCGACACTGTCCGCGCTTTCCGTGATCGTCGATACGAGTACAAGACCTTGACGAAAGTTTGGAAGGGCAAACAGAGCCAAGCCGACAAGAACAATGATCTGCTGGGCAAAATCGAAGCCGGGACCAAGGCGCTCGTGTACGACTCGCTGCAACTTGCCCACAAGTGTATCCTGAACTCGTTCTATGGCTATGTGATGCGAAAAGGCGCCCGCTGGCACTCGATGGAGATGGCAGGTATTGTGACGCACACCGGCTCGCAGATCATCACGAACGCCCGTAGACTTGTGGAGCAGATTGGTCGTCCGCTGGAGCTGGATACGGATGGTATTTGGGCGATTCTACCGAAGAGCTTCCCTGAGAACTTCAGCTTTCTGCTCAAGGATGGCAAGACCAAGAAGCGCATCTCGTATCCGTGTGTGATGCTCAACGCGCAGGTGCAGAACGAATTCAACAACCCTCAGTACCACGAGCTCGATCCAGCTTCAGGTGAGTTCCGCGTCAAGAAGGAATGCTCGATTCTGTTTGAGGTCGACGGGCCGTACAAGGCGATGGTGGTGCCGGCGTCGACGGAAGAGGGCAAGTTGCTCAAGAAGCGATATGCCGTGTTCAACTTTGATCACTCGCTCGCCGAACTCAAGGGCTTCGAACTCAAGCGTCGTGGCGAGCTGCAGTTGATCAAGGCGTTCCAGTCGCAGGTGTTCGAGTGCTTCTTGGATGGCTCGAATTTGGAAGAGTGTTACGCGAGCGTCGCGAGTTGCGCGAACCGATGGCTCGATGTCATTGATACACGAGCCCAAAACATGCACGTGGAAGAAGTGCTTGCCCTGCTGACGGAGAACAAGAGCATGTCCGGTCGCCTTGAAGACTACGAAGGCCAAAAGTCGACTTCGATCACGACTGCACGTCGACTGGGCGAGTTCCTCGGTGCCGAAATGATCAAGGACAAGGGTCTGACGTGTAAAATGATTATCGCGTCCAGGCCGGCGGGCGAGAAGGTGACAGAGCGTGCGATTCCGACGGCGATCTTCTCTGCGGAGGAGGCAGTGAAGCGCCACTTCCTCAAGAAGTGGCTCAAGGACCCAAACATGCAGGACTTCGACATTCGCAGCATTCTCGACTGGGACTACTACCGCGGTCGTTTCGCCTCGACAGTGCAGAAAATCATCAGTTTGCCTGCGGCTTTCCAGAACGTCAAGAACCCAGTGCCACGTATCGAACTGCCCGACTGGATGCGCAAGCAAGTGCGCGAGAAGAATGCCAAGCACCAGCAGGGCAGCCTGAACGGCTTCGTCGTGAGCAAGAAGAAGGCCGATCACGACTTCGTGGCCGAGTTGATCGACATGGAGGACCTGGGCGGTCGCTCCGTGCGAACGAGCAAGCCGAAGGGCAAGAAAAAGGCGTCAAAATTGAGCGAGGGAGACGACCACGACACATCTCCGACGAGCGACGGCGGCGATGAAGCGAACAGTGGAGAAGAGATCGACGAGACGACGCCTGAGAAGGAATCGGAACCAGTGAAACTTGGTAAAGCCGGCTTCCAGGAGTGGCTGCAGAACCGCAAGAGCAAGTGGAAGTCGATGCTACTGCGTCGCAAGCGTCAGCGTGAAGAGCTCTCTCGTGGTATGATCGGCGACGTTGGCAACAACAAGCGCATGCGGATGACGAATGCGGCGTCGACGAGCACGGGTATCGGTATGGAGAACTTCGTGATGCGCAACACGACGAGTCTTCTCACTCAGGAGGCCTGGCAGATCGTGGAGATTCAGCCTGACACTCAGGCGGGTCTGTTCACGTGCTGGGTTGTCACGGGTGACTCGCAGTTGCTGCATCGCATCACGTTGAAGGTCCCACGTGTCTTCTACATTGACCTGAACCCTCTGCAGCACGACAATGGGTCGCCATCTCTCGAGGATTACCTGCCAGCGAACGTTGCGCGACGAGTTCTGCGAGTATTACCGCACGGCTCATCGACAAAGCCGCAGCAAGTGCTCGAGATCATGCTCAGCGAACAGCAGTACCAGCAACACCAGAAGGAGCTCGCGCAGATTGTTGGTGATCCGTTGACGATCGCCGGAGTCTACGAGTTTCAGGTCGCTGCGCTGATGCGCGCGGTGTGCTCGCTTGGCTGTGTGGTTCGCGTGAAGTCAGGAGGCGTGTTGTCGTTGAGCAGCGAGAACACGTACGAGCTTGAAGATCTGCAGTTCCAGTCCACTGCCCAAGTGCCATACCTGCACCTGACGTCGTCGATCAACAGCGGATCAGCTCCTGGTATGGTGTACACTCGTCGCGTGTTACTTTACTTCGCTCAGCAGAACCGTCGAGCAGTTCTTGGACTCGTGGTATTGCGTGACGAAGAAGATGGTGATGGAGCTGTTCAAGGCGAAGCTCGTATCTGGTACGTGGATCCGTTCTCGCAGATCAAGCCGCGTCGTTCGGAGATGGACCAGCTCTTCGCGCAACTCCTGCAGGACGCGACCGATGCGCAAGTACCTCAGGTGTCTATGCAGAGCTGCGAGTTCAAAGAACTGAGCGTCGTGAAGACTGCGACCGAGGCGTTCAACGCAGCAAGCAGTGCGCTATCCAAAATAGCGTCCGACAAGCAGGTCCACCAGCAGACGCCGACGATTGTCATTGCTCAGAGTTCGATCGCATCGGGTAAGCGACTTCGCGACAAAATCCCAGGACTTCACAGCTTCCCGTTGACGATGCTTCCGTGGCATGAAGAAGACACGCTCTTCCCAGCGCTGTCGTGGCGTCCAATTCTTGCCGAGCGAATGCTCACCCGATGGATGGGGATGGGACCGTATTTTCAAGATGTCCTCGAGTGTGCGCGATACGCCCACGTGCCAGTCGGCAACTTTACGGGCGACCACGCGCTCACGATTCTCGACATCCTGTATAGCCGCCTGCTGAGCAAGCACAAGCACTTGTGGTGGCACTCGACGACATCGCTGCCAGACTTGGGAGGCCGAGAAGACGAACTTCTCGCTCTTCAGCAGCAAGCTTCTGGTGGAGGCCAGGCGTCTTTGCTCGTGCAGATGGACAAGAAGACCACAACGGGTGATGCCGTGGTCTGCGCGAAGGGCTCCTATGTGGACATTTGTGTGGAGCTTCAACTCGACGGCCTGGCTGTGAACGCGCTTCTCGTGGCTTCGCAGATCGACTCGATCGAAGGTATTTCGGCAGCTCATCAAGTTTCGCTGGACTTCAACGAGGCTGGTGGCGCGACCAAGGCTTCGGAGGACACTGGTGATGGAGACGATCGATGTGACGAGGCCTTCCGTTTGTTGCGCAGTATGGTCACCAACTTGTTCAAGGACTTCCTCACAAGCCGCAACAAGTTTGCCGACCACTTGCTACAGCAATTTTACCGCTGGCTCTGCTCGCCGCAATCGCTGTCGTACGATCCGGCAATGCACGCGCGCGTGAAGCAGCTCATGGAGAAGGTCTTCTTGCAACTACTCGCCGAGTTCCGACGCCTCGGTGCCCAGATCGTGTTTGCCGACTTCAGTAAGATCGTGCTGTGCACGAAGAAGGCCGATCTCGCGCAGGCGCAGACGTACGTGTCATTCATCGTGCAGACCGTGCTGAGCAAGGAGCTGTTCCAGGTGCTGAGCTTGACGCCGAAGACGTACCTGTCGCATCTGTTCTTCCTGGATGCCGAAAACTACGGCGGCGTGCTGCTCAAGTCGACTGCCGCGAACGACCAAGAGGAGGATATGGAACATGCCGAGCCAGGTGAGGAGAGTGAAGACTTGGAGATCGTATCGCACTGGAACATCGCCAACTACCTGCCGCGTGGAATCGACGACTACTTCCTGCTGCTCGTGGGCCAGCTCATCCGACGTCGTGCCGAGTACCAGCGACGTGACCGCAGCAAACACAAGCATCACGAAGACGACGCCGACGACGCCGACCAGGCTCAGCTGGCAGAAGAAGACCAGGAGGCTGCACTGAGCCCACTCGCCAAGTACTCGCAGCGTCTCGTGGCCAACTACTTCTCCGACAAGCTGCTGCGCATCGTGCCGGAGATCCAGACGTACAATATGGGCATCGACAGCTTCCCAATCCACGCGGGCTCGCATCTGCTGCTGGAGAGCCCGTCGCTGGAGCTCGTCAAGTTCGTGTGCGCCGTGTTCCAGCTCGAGCCGAGCGTCGATGCACAGGTGCAGAAGATGAAGCGCACGCTGCTTAAACTACTGCAAGTGAGCGAGTTCGCCGACCAGGCGCAGTTCCGCAACCCGTCGCTGTGCTTCGCCGTCTCGGATGTCATCTGCCAGAGCTGCAACTTGTGTCGGTCCGTGGATCTCTGCCGAGACCCGCAGCTCTTCAAGATCACCAACACAGCCAGCAACGACCAAGACGAAGCCAACGCTGAGAAGGATACTAACGCCGACGGCTCATCGACCACGTGGCACTGTCCTCGGTGCTTCGCGCTGTACGACAAGGCGTCTCTTGAGGCGCGGCTCGTCGAGATGGTGCAGGCGCAGTCCGTCCAGTACCAGCTCCAAGACCTGCAGTGCCGCAAGTGTGGACTTCCTGCCGAGAACAAGATGCGCGAGTACTGTACGTGCTCCGGCACGTACGCGTTACCACCGGGTGCCAAGGAACGACTCGTGGAGACACTGCGGCTGCTGCACCGCGTCGCGCAGCAGCACGAGTTCGTGTGGCTGCTGGAGACCGTCGAGCGACTCGAGATGGGTATGCAGTATGCGCCGGTATCCTTCCGGCTAATGGAGTAAGTTGTTCATCTATTCAGTGCGCTGTTGTACTTGTTGTTCGTGAGACTTGGATTTTGATCAGGACTATGGCAGTATGAACACTGCGAGGAGTGATTGATGTACTTCGACGAAGTAGTAGCCACATTGATTCATTGTGAAGAGCGCGAGGAGTGATTGATGTAGGAGCCACATTGATGGATGAGAAGTGATTGATTGGTGTGTCAGTGGACAGAGATCAATCAATCACAAGAGTTAACCCATCAGTGTTCTCAATCAGCCACTAGACCAACAACATTTCAGTTCATTCATACTAGTACGACTCAGTTACCATCCTCATAGTAATCATCGTGCTGACTTGTGAGCAGCTCTATTCTCAGTACGGCGCGTTCGTGAAGAAGCGGTTGATCAGATCAAGTGCCACGGCTGGTTGGTGCGTCGGGACCATGTGCCCAGCGTTGAAGATCTTGAGGAACGCCAAGTTCTCGCGCACAAGCTTCACGCCTGCATCCACTGCTAGCGCGTTGGCATCCAAGGGATCCACGCTGATGAACTTCTGCTCGCTGGCGGCGGTGAATCCGATCTTGCCCTTCCACTCGAGCTGCTGTAGCCACGCCAAGTTGCCCTGCCAGATGCACGTGAAGTCCACGTCGCCCACATAAATCAACACGCCGAGACCGTTGTTGAGGAGCTCAGCGATCTGAGGAGAGACCGAGACCGGGTCGTCGCCGCTGGCGATCATAACGTCACTAGCAACATCACTGGCTGGCTCCCACTTCCCCACACGCTCTTCGTTGACGTTGAGATACGCTCGCACGCTGGGCTGGTTCAGGAAGGCCTCGACCTCTGACATACCACCGCAAAAGCAGACGTCCTCAATTCCGCCTGGACAAACCTGGCGGAAGTCGAATCGGTTACGGTGTCCCTTGGTCTCGATGCCCATGAAGATCTTGGCGTAACACTCGCCTTCAATCTCGAGGCACAATGTTCCATTGGCAGCGGGCTGAGGCAGACATACAGATGACAGAGTCTCCATACAATACGCTATGTCCTTCTTCATCTGGACGAGGTCTTCAGGGCTCCGCGACTGGCGAGATGGTGCTGCTCTTGGTCAGGAGGGGTGCTTGCTCTTGCGTAGTGGGCGGTGCCATGACGACTGGGGTCCTGTCGTGAACTGCTTGGACAAGTGAGTGGCTTGTGTTGGATGGAGGCAGTTGTGGACTGCTGTGTCCGATGGATTCTCCGGGGAGAAGCTATCGAGCAGCGCCAGCCGATGCAGCTCGATAGCTTCTCCCGATTCTCCGACGTACAAGACAGATCTGGCGGAAAGTGCAGCAACGTGGAATGGTTGTGGATAGTTCGGAATGGTGGTAATCAGCTCCAGTCTGTTTCGCCATTAAGCGCGCCCTGATATATACAAATCCCAAGGTAATTGAATCCCAAATCGCTTGAGTGACTACCTTGCTATTGTGATAGTTTTGCCGGAATA
>JAADXE010000332.1:0-30077 GCA_023337545.1 Pythium coloratum
ACACGGGCCGCTTCGCATCCATCTTGGGTGCCCACCACGAAGCCACGGAGTCGCCCATTGGCGCGAGCTTCCACAACGTCTTCACGTTTGGATCGGCTGACAGCCTGAACAAGATCACCAAGTTCATCGAAGATGGCAAGATCAAGCCGATCGTGCACTCGACGTTCCCGTTCGACAAGGTCGTGGACAGATTCGAGCTTCTCATGTCCGGCAAGGTCGTCGGCAAGATCGTGATCTCGGTCCAGTAAGAGTAAGAGGCGCAAGATTCCGGCCACGGCTTCTTCAGTAGGAAACCCACCGAAATGTTTTGACGAATACTCCACCGCTCTCAGCTTGTGAATGCTTCGGTCTCTGTTGTGGTATAATTCTATGGATGCAACCGTGACTATATATATCTGATGCCAACGTTGCCTTGAAGAGCGAAGAGCAGTACAATGCGCGATAGAGTACATCGAAGTACTGTGGTTGATGACGTCGCCCACACCGAGTTACGTTGGTGGTCTCACTTCGAGATACCTTTGATTCTGGACCCAAATGTACCCGCCCATCACCAGCGTTGTCAGCTCATCACGTTGAGAGTTGAAGGAGAAATTGGGTCAAAATCAAGCAGGACGGTCCCACTCTCGTGTCTCCCCGACCATTGTGCCCTGCATTGTGCCCTGCCCAATAACTTTCGAGACCACACGAGTCTCGTTCACTCACTGCGCCATTCTCCAACGTTCCAGCCTCCACTCACATCGCTCGCATCATGGCATCAGCACTTGATCTGCTGGGCCTTTCGGAGTCGTCCCACGCAACCACACTCGCCATTGGCGCGGCAGCCACCGCTGCAGTGGTTGTGACGTCGATGGGAGGTGGCAACAAGACGAAGAGCGATCCGGCGTTCACGCCACGCACGATCCACTCGCCCGCGTCCACGCTGCCCGTCTTGGGCAACATGCTCGACGCTCTGGGCAACACCCATCGTTCCCACGACTGGTTCAAAGACTACTCGATCACTTTCGATGGCGAGCCCTGGCGCCTGCGGATCCTCGGCCAGCCCGACCAGATCGTCTTGACGTCACCGGAGGCGATCGAGGAAGTCACCGTCAAGCAGTTTGAAAAGTTCCCCAAGGGACCGACGCAGACCGATCTCACGTCCACGCTGTTTGGCCGCGGCATGCTCTCGTCGGACGGCGAGCGTTGGTACCACCAGCGCAAGACGGCGGCCAAGTTCTTCTCGGCCAAAGTGCTGCGGACGTTCTTGACGAAGGCAGTCCTCAAGAGCGTCACCCGCATGACGGCGCTGTTTGACGAAGCGATCCAGGAAGGAAAGGCGGTCAACTTGAAGAAGCTCTTCCACGACTTCACGCTGGACACGTTCGTGGAAATGGCGCTGGGTGTGGACCTCAACTGCGTGAGCTCCAAGGAGCCACACAAGTTCCAGGTCGCTCTCGACACGGCTTCTCCTGTGATGTCATTACGCTTCCACCGACCTGGTTTCTACTGGAAGTTTGAACACTGGCTTGGTGTCGGACGCGAAGGGGAAATGAAGCGGAACGTCGCTGTGATGCACGCATGGCTGAACGAAGTAATCCAGCAGAGTATCGACGCGTGTATCGCGAGAGGATCGATAGGTGGCGAGGCTACAGAGGAGACCGTGAAGACTGTGGTTGAGCTCTTCATCCAGAGCAGTGAGGACGGCATGGAGGGTCTCCAGAAGGAGGATTTGGTCGACTTCGTGCTCACATTTGTAATTGCTGCGCGCGATACGACGGCCGATACGCTCACGTGGTTCTTTTATCTGATGCAGCACAACCCACACGCACAAGCCAAGCTTCGATCGGAGATGATAACGGCTCTCGCGGATGTTAAGGAAGGCACGTTCCTGACGCCCGACCACGCCCGCCACATGATATACCTGGAGGCGTGTATCAAGGAGACGCTGCGTCTGTACCCAGCGGCACCGTACACGTACCGCGAAGCCACGGAAGATACCGTGTTGTGCGGTGATATCGTGGTCAAGAAGGGAGAAAACACGGGTCTAGCCATCTACGCCATGGGACGTGTGCCCAAGCTATGGGGTCCCGACGCGGAAGAATTCAAGCCCGAGCGGTTCATCGACGAGGCGACGGGCAAGATCAAGCAGTTTTCGTCCACGCAGTTCTTCGCGTTCAGTGCCGGACCGAGAGCGTGCATTGGCATGAACCTGGCGATGATGGAGCTACGAGTCGTGATCATCAACTTGTTCTTCCGGTACAACTTTGACGTGGACGTCGCGGCGAACAAGGGCGAGTACGAGTTGTCGCCGACCTTGACGATGAAGAACCCGCTGATGGCTCGCCCCAGCCACGCGAACCGGTGAACGACGACTGAGGTTGCTGTTTGATAGCGCACTCGACTAAGCAATTCATGTACTTGAACATGTCGAAGCAGCATGGATTCGAAGATACCAGTACCGATAGTTCGAATCAGTGCTTACGGGCTTTGACGTAAAACTGTACAATTTCCTCGTCAACTAGCCGAGTTGTGAACAATCATTGATCGTCAATCAATGGAGTAAAACTCTACCGTATCATATAGACAAGCGACATTCACGCATGCCCAATGATGCGACCAGCCTGCGGGTGGACGTACTGTCTGGATACTCTTCGGACTTTATTCAATACTGCAGTACACTCAAGACGATATGTCTTTTGCAGCTATCTCTTATCTGCCCGATTGCGTCTCTAAGTCATCGTACCATAACCAATGAATTCTGGACCTGGACCGAGTTGAAGGACGCCTTTACTGAACAACCTCTGGCTTGGTGAACTGTATGATGGTTTGCAGCGGTTGTCGCTGTGTGGTGGTCATGTCATCACTGCCATACTGGATACCCGTCTTTACGACTGAACTTCCATCTGAAATGCGATCGAAGGGACCGCACAGCGGGTGTCGTTGCTCAGCAACGATCCGGACTCAAACAAAGAGTCCTCCTATCAGTCCAGAACGGCGAGAGAGGCAATCGAGTCAAAAGGTGTTCGCGTGATTCGGTAATTCGGATGTATATAAACAGCAGAAAACGCCAACACAACACCAACACAACACCAACACTTGACTAAACACCACCAGTAAACCATGAACTGGGCTTGATCGGGTCCAGTCGAATGTCTCCCGCAGCTGCAAATTGATTCACACGGCTGTTCCCCACCGAGTATTCTTTTACGCGGTCCAGAGATCTCCAGAAAGTGGATGGTAACACCGCTGTACCCAACCCCATCATTTCATCGCCCAGCAGGCTGTCGGACTTCGGGCTGCTCTGCAGCCGGTCATAGTGGAATGACTCCTGGAGGGGAGACCGCGGTGGGTTTCCGATGGATTCTTTCGAGTGGAGGCTCCATTCTCCAAAATCCCAGCCCTCGAGAACGCCACGGACCGGTTCGTGCGTTATGGCATCCACACTCGACGCCATGAGCGTGCTGGAAGCCATGCCGATCGTGATAGCGACTGTCACAGTCGCAACTTTCATCGTGGCCGTCGCTGCGACTCGCGACACTGAGAAACCGAGAGGCGCAAAGCGAGCCAAGCATTCTAGAATCCACATTCCGAGAACGACGCTGCCTGTGCTGGGCAACCTGGTGGACGGTTCGAAGAATGGCCATCGTATGCATGACTGGATGAAAGACCTCTCGCTCGAGTTCGATGGTGAGCCATGGCGGCTCCAAATTCCCGGCCAGCCCGACCAGATCATCCTGACCTCACCCGAGGCCATTGAAGAAGTCACGATCAAGCAGTTTGACAAGTTCCCGAAAGGCCCCAGCCAAATCGAAATGACTTCAACGCTGTTTGGCCGCGGCATGCTCTCTTCGGACGGAGACCGTTGGTACCACCAGCGTAAGACGGCTGCCAAGTTCTTCTCGGCCAAAGTGTTGCGGATGTTTCTCCAGAAGTCGATCAGCAAGAGTATCACTAGCATGAACGTCTTACATCGAACGAGTCAGTCGATCTGAAGAAGCTCTTCCATGACTTCACGCTGGACACGTTCGTGGAGATGGCACTTGGAGTGGATCTCAACTGCATGGGCTCGAGTGAGCTGCACCCGTTTCATGCGGCTCTGGACCAAGCGTCTCCAGTGCTCGCGTTTCGCTTTCGCCGCCCGCGGTTCTTCTGGAAGCTAGGCCAGTGGCTCAACGTTGGATCGGAAGGGGAAATGGCTGCGGGCATGGCAGTCGTCCACACGTGACTGAACGAAGTGGTGCAGAAAAGCATCGACGCGTCGATCGAGAAGAGTAGCCAAGAGACCGAAGCAACCGTGAAGACTGTCGTGGAGCTGTTCATCCAGAGCAGTGAAAGCGGCGTGGTCGGTCTCCAGAAAGAAGACTTGGTCGACTTCGTACTGACCTTCGTCATTGCTGCGCGCGACACGACGGCAAACACGCTGGGCTGGTTCTTCTATCTGCTCCAGCAAAATCCGGATGCTGAAGCCCGACTGTGGTCGGAGGTGAAGACCATTCTCGTCGGCATGGACGCAGGGGCTCCGCTAACCACCGACCACACTCGCCAGCTTCTGTACTTGGAGGCCTGCATCAAGGAATGCTTGCGCCTGTACCCTGGTGCACCGTACACCTTCCGTCAGGCCACAGAAGACACCGTGCTCTGCGGCGACATCTTCATCAAGAAAGGTGAGAACTTGGGTCTGGCGTCCTACGCGATGGGTCGCATGCCGAGTGTGTGGGGCGATGACGCCAACGAGTTCAAGCCCGAGCGGTTCATCGATGAGACGACGGGCAAGATCAAGCACCTCTCGTCCTCAAAGTTTTTCTCCTTTAGTGCCGGTCCTCGTGTCTGTATTGGCATGAACTTGGCCATGATGGAGATGCGTGTGGTGATTGCGAACTTGCTATTCCGCTACAAGCTCGATGTGGATGTCGTGGCAAACATAGGCGAGTGCGTCATCGCCCCCACGTTCCAGATGAAGAATCCATTGATGGCTCGCCTCAGTCACTCTGTAGACGGTGGAGCTTGAGCCCAGAGTGTACAGTAGTGGATTCCAACGGTATACCAGATAATCATCACGTTTATCAACAACAAAAATCACGGGATGTCTTCTGTGAGGAGTGTATTTTCCCCGTACTACGCGGACCGGTCTTCGGCAAATATGACATACCTGTCGAAGATGATATGGCTACATCTCAGCTTTTGATTGGCATCAATCGACACCGTTGATTGGATATCTTTTGTCCAATCAATCAACGCATATCCACTCAGTGTGTTTCCCACAGGCAAAAGTATTCACCAGCCCATTGACGTCCTTTGATGTGTGGCCTTTTTCGGCCTCTTCCACAGCTCGGCACTTTCCTTTCTTCAATCTGAGCCCCACTCACGGCAATGGCTGCGCAAGACATCCCCTCCAGCTTCAAGGCGTACACGTACGAGCAGTTCGGCCAGCTCGACGACGTCCTCAAGATCACGGACGTGGCGACCGAGCCACTGCCAGCGTCTCACGTGCGCGTGCACGTCCACAGCGCGTCGCTGAACCCGATCGACTACAAGCTCGTGGAGGTCTACAAAGAAAAATACACTCAGAGCTCGCCATCAGCTGCCAAGCCGTTCCGCATCGGCTTTGACTTTGCTGGTGTCGTGGTGGAGGTGGGCAATGGCGAGGTGGGCTTCCGAGTCGGTGACCAGGTCTACGGCAAGTCGAGCCGCATCGCCGCTGGTTCACTAGGAGAGTTCGTCTCGCTGGATGCTCAATTGGTCGCACTTAAGCCCAAGACGCTGGACTTTGACCACGCTGCCGGCGTCCCTGGCGTGGCATTGACCAGCTACCAAGCGCTGGCTGAGCACGCGAAGCTCCAGCCTGGAGAGTGCGTGCTCGTGCTGGGCGGCTCGTCCTCGACGGGAGTGTTCGGTATCCAGTACGCCAAGTCCATTGGCACGTCTGTATTCGCAACCACGAGCACCAAGAACGTCGAGTTCGTCAAGTCGCTTGGTACGGACCAGGTCATCGACTACCGAACGCAGGACTGGGCCAAGGAGATCGAACCACACTCGATCGACGTCGTCTACGATTGCGGCGTCGAACCAACGTCATGGGAAAACCGCGCGCAGCTCGTGCTCAAGAAGCAGACTGGCCGCTTCGTGACGCTGCGTCGTGGACTCGCACACAGCGACGCCAAGTTCGGCGCGTCGTACAGCGACCCGCACACGAATCCATCAGGACGTGACCTGGGTGTCATCGCGAAGCTCATCGACGCAGGCAAGATCAAGACGTTCATCGATTCGGTCTTCCCTTTCGACCAGGCGCTGGCGGCGTTTGCTCGCCTCAAAACTGAGCGTGCAGTCGGCAAAGTGATCGTCAAGGTGCTCAAGTAAACAACGCGGTTTGCTGGAGTGAACGAGATCGGCCGGCGCCTCAGCATCGGAAGAGCGTCTCAGCGCATGTCCAGTGTGCCCGTGCTTCGTAGTATGCATAACCCCCGATAGTACATACTGATACTAAATATATATATTTGTATGGGAAGCGATAAATGTGACGCGATAACACTTGCACCTGTTATAAACCATATTCGAGGGAAGTGTGTGACGAACCGCAACTGAGACCATGTTGATCTTGGTCTCATGGCTACGTCATCAATCGCCATTGGTGGGAGACGCAACCTTCTGGAAGATACGAGTCCATGGATGAGGAGCTCATTCGCGAATTCGCTTCGACGCCCAAAGAACAGAAGAACCCTTCTTCCCCTCTACACCATAATGGCTGCCGTTCCTGAGACTTACAAGGCGTACCGCTACGAGCGATGGGGCAAGATTGAGGACGAGCTCCAGATCGTCGACGTGGCCAAGGCGCCGCTGCCGGCGACCCACGTGCGCGTGCAGGTCCACAGCGCGGCGCTCAACCCCGTGGACTTCAAGATCGCGCAGACCGACCGACTGGTGTTCACGCGCGTAGCTCCAAGTGCCGAGAACAAGTACCCAGTGGGCTTCGACGTGTCCGGCGTGGTAGTCGAAGTGGGCAGCGGCGTCACGGACAAGTTCCAGGTCGGCGACGAGGTGTTCGCGATGACGCCGATCTCCGAGTTCGGCTCGCTCACGCAGTACTTGTCCGTGGACACGCATGTCGTGGCGCACAAGCCAAAGTCGCTGGACTTTGACCACGCGGCGGCGGTGCCGTTGGTGTCGATCACCAGCATGCAGGCGCTGACCAAGCACAGCAAGACCCAGGCCGGCGAGCGCGTGCTGATCCTCGGCGGCTCGACCGCCACTGGTATCTTCGCTGTCCAGTACGCCAAGGCTCTTGGAGCTCACGTGACCGCGACTGCGAGCACCAGGAACGTCGAGTTCGTCAAGTCGCTCGGCGCCGACCAGGTCATCGACTACACGAAGGAGAAGTGGAGTGAGCTGCTTGAGGCGCACTCGGTGGGTGTGATCTACGACACGGTTGGTGAGGCGAACGCCTGGAACCACGGTGGTCAGGTCGTGCTCAAGAAGGAGACTGGCCGCTTCGTGACGATTGTGAGCCACCACGAGACCAAGCTCGGAATGGCGGAGGCGCCGATCGCCGTGAACCCGGCCCAGTTTGGCGCCAGCTACACGGAGATGATGGCCGACACGAACGCCGTGGATCTCGCTGCGATCGCCAAGCTGATCGAGGAAGGCAAGGTCAAGGCGTTTGTGGACTCGGTGTTTCCGTTTGAGAAGGCGGCGGACGCCTTCACGCGACTCAAGACAAGCCGCGCGGTTGGTAAGGTGGTGGTCAAGGTCCTGTAAGCCGCGAGCAAGCATGCCAACACTCTTAATTTTGAATGCAATCCAACAATCAATCCTCACCTCCTAAAGCCACGTGGTCTCATATTGAATCCCCAGTGGGGCTACGTCGACAGAAGAACGAACATGATTGCATGACGTTGATCCGTCGGTGTTTATTAGTCATCACGGAGGGATCAACACCATGCAATCATTTTCATTTTTCTAGCAGTTGTTGAGACGGTCAACAGCGGAGACGTTCGCTCGATCGGGAAGTGATAAACAGCTCATTTTGCTACGTAATCAGATCTTCGCAATACTTAAGTGCGCTCACAACCGAAGCTTGTCACTCGAGCGTGGACTCATTCTCGAATTTCCATCATCACACCCACGACAAACAACAATCACGACCAAAGTCATTATGGCGCCAGTTCCAGCAACATACAAGGCCTACCGCTACGAAAGCTTCGGCCAAATCGAGGAAGTGCTGAAGCTCGTCGACGTCAAGACGGCACCACTGGCTTCGTCGGAAGTTCGCATCCAAGTCAACACCGTGGCATTAAACCCCGTGGACGCTAAGATCGCCGAGGTCAACCGCCTCATGTTCACCAGCAAGCCACCGAGTCTTGACGAGCCGTACGGCACTGGCTTCGACGTGGCTGGTGTGGTCGTGGAAGTCGGCAGCGAGGCCCATGAGACATTCCAAGTCGGTGACGAAGTCTACGCGATGCCGGGTGTCTCCCAGTTCGGCACGCTGGCCGAGTACTTCGTTGTGGACGAGAAGTTCGTCACACACAAGCCCAAGTCGCTAGACTTTGTCCACGCCGCTGCTGTTCCATTGGTATCACAAACTAGTCTACAGGCACTCGCCCATCACACCAAGACCCAGGCTGGTGAACGTGTCCTGATCCTCGGTGGCTCCAGTGGCACCGGCATCTTCGCCGTCCAGTACGCCAAGACTCTTGGCGCCCATGTGATCGCCACGACCAGTGCGAAGAATGTCGAGTTCGTCAAGTCACTCGGTGCTGACCAGGTCATCGACTACACCAGCCAGAAATGGACTGAGGTCCTAGAGGATCACTCGGTGGATGTGATCTACGACACAGTCGGCGAGCCGAACGCGTGGAACGTTGGCGCGCAGCAGATCCTGAAGAAGCAAACCGGCCGCTTCGTGACGATCGTCAGCCGTGGCGTCGTGCCTGATGAGGCCAAGTTCGGCGCGACGTACACTTCGATCTTGACGAACCCGAATGCCCAAGACCTCAGCGAGATCACCAAGCTGATCGAGACCGGCAAGATCAAGGTGGTGATTGACTCGGTGTTTCCATTCGATAAGGCTGCGGACGCCTTCACGCGCATCAAGACGGGCCGCGCGGTGGGTAAGATTGTCATCAAGGTCTTGTAAACACTCAAATCCAATAGCTGCTTCGTGAATGACAATGATGCTTGCAAATGTCGCCGAATGGCTGTGTTGAATGTGTGACAACTTGTCGCTTGTCGCTGACAAGCTCACTCGAAGTTGTCGAGGCGCGGTCTCCGATAACCCGCAGGCAATACACGTGGGAGTAAGGGACTGCCATGTAAGGGCCACCGGCTATGATGCCATAGGGGCACAGGCGAGGACTCGACACAAATGGATGCCCAGGGTCCATTGTCGGGACGATTGCCTTTTGTCTTTGTGCGTCATCCGCTTCGTCGACGCTCGTGAGTCTGCCCTCCCGTCCATCTGATTCCTCACAAAACATTCCTCGTAATAGATACCCGCTAAAACTGAAGGACATACATTGCGAAATTGCATTTCTAATCAGTTCTCGGAAACGTATAATTTGTAAGGAGCGATAACTATCATTAAAGACAGGGGACTGAGTTGCTGGGTTACGAAGTGGCGAGTTTACCCGAGTGTGTTGCCACGCGAGACGCGACCCACCGATCGAGACGATCCATTCCGCAATTTGCTGTCTTCCTCCAAGCCCACCACCACCACCACCACCACAACCATGGCTGCGCCAACGATCCCATCGACCTACAAGTCCTACGTCTACGAGAAGTGGGGCCCCGTGGAGGACGTGCTCCAGCTCAAGGAGATCGCGACGGCGCCGCTGCCGGCCGACCACGTGCGCGTCCACGTGCGCAGCGCGGCGCTCAACCCGGCCGACTACAAGATCGCTGAGATCAACCGCCTGCTCTTCACGCCTGTGCCGCCAAGCGCCGAGAACCCGTACCGCATTGGCATGGACGTCACCGGTGTGGTCGTCGAGGTCGGTAGTGCGGCGGCGCACAAGTTCAAGGTCGGCGACGAGGTGTACGCCGACGCCAACGTCCACTGCTGGGGCTCACTGGCCGAGTACCTGTCCCTGGACATCGCGGTCGTGACGCTGAAGCCGAAGAACCTCGACTTTAACCACGCGGCGGGCGTGCCGCTCGTGTCGCTGACCAGCTACCAGGCGCTCCACGAGCACGCGCAGACCAGGGCCGGCGAGCGCGTGCTCATCCTCGGCGGCTCCAGTGCGACTGGTATCTTTGCCTTGCAGTACGCCAAGGCCATCGGCGCGTACGTCGTCGCGACGGCCAGCAAGAAGAACGCCGAGTTCGTCAAGTCGCTGGGCGCGGACCAGGTCGTCGACTACTCGAGCGAGAAGTGGGGCGACGTGCTCGAAGCCCACTCCGTGGACGTGATCTACGACTGCGTGGGTGAGGCCAAGGCTTGGGAGGAAGGCGCGCAGGCCGTGCTCAAGAAGGACACGGGCCGCTTCGTGACCATCGCCGGCGGCCCGCCGTCGGTCGAGGCCAAGTTCGGCGCGAGCCACAAGTCCATCATGACGCGTCCGAACGCCGAGGACCTGGTCGTGATCACGGAGCTGGTCGAGAGCGGCAAGGTCAAGTCGTTTGTCGACTCGGTGTTCCCGTTCGACAAGGTCGTCGACGCCTTCCTGCGCCTCAAGACCGGGCGCGCTGTCGGCAAGGTCGTCGTGCAGATCAGCCAGTAGATACTGTAGATACTGTAGCTTCTCACTGTGTAACTCATCCAATGTGACGCTGTTGTTTCTTCCTTGAACTTCCATTTTCCTGAGACCGTTGAAGGTGAGACCGTCGTGGGCATTGGCCGCTGCATGAGCCAATGGCGACATGTTGCATCCTGGCGTCATGGTCGCGAACGGAGACTTATGACCGACTCGAAGGTTTCGTTGTCTCGCAGTGGTTTTTGAACTCGGATGGTTCAAAAACCACTCGCTGATCAGCTGCCCATCTCAGGAGATCAGATCTGAACTTCGAATGGATACGCAATCCGAGTTTATGGTGAACACTCTCCAGTTTTCCAAGATCTCTTTATTCACGCATTTGCTGCCATCGCCGCACATTCCCACCAGTCGACCGACTCGCTCTATTCACCATGGCTCACGTTCCAGCTACGTACAAGGCGTTTGTATACGAGACCTTCGGCACCGTGGAGGACATCCTGCAGCTCAAGGAGGTCACGACGGCACCGCTGCCGCCTTCCTACGTGCGCATCCGCGTCCACAGCGCGGCGCTCAACCCGATCGACTTCAAAGTGCCGGAGATCTACCGTCTGGGCTTCAAGAAGGTCGGACCAAGCGCCGAGAATCCGTCGCGTGTCGGCTTTGACGTCGCTGGTGTGGTCGCTGAGGTCGGCAATGAGGCGGCTGACAAGTTCCAAGTCGGTGATGAAGTGTACGCGATGGCGGGCAAGGGCGAGTTCGGCTCACTGGCCGAGTATTTCTCCCAGGACGTGCAGTTTGTGGCCCACAAGCCCAAGACACTGGATTTCGACCACGCAGCGGCTGTGCCGCTGGCCTCGCTGACCAGCTACCAAGGTCTTCTGAACCACGCGAAGCTCCAGCCGAAGGAGCGCATCCTGATGCTCGGTGGCTCTAGCTCGACGGGTATCTACGCCATCCAGCATGCCAAGACGCTTGGTGCCTATGTGATCGCTACGACCAGCGCTAAGAACGTTGACTTTGTCAAGTCACTTGGAGCAGATGAGGTCGTCGACTACACCAGCCAGAAGTGGGGCCAGGTCATCGACGCCCACTCGCTCGACGTGGTCTACGACTGCGCTGTGGAGCCACAGTCCTGGGAGGACGACGCGCAGCTCGTGCTCAAGAAAGAAACGGGTCGCTTCATGACTCTCAAGCGTGGCCTGAAGCCAAGCGCGGCCAAGTTCGGTGCTTCGTACGGCGAGGTCTTCACGACGCCAAGCGGCTGCGACCTCGAGGAGATCACGAAGCTCATTGACGAAGGCAAGATCAAGGTCGTGATCGACTCGACGTTCCCAATGGAGAAGACGCCAGAGGCGTTCACGCGCCTCAAGACTGGCCGTGCCGTAGGCAAGGTGGTCGTGAAGGTCTTGTAGGCTGGAATAAGTAGTGTACTTATATAAGTGAATTACCTCGCGGTAACGGAGACTTTCACCCAATTTTTGATTTGGATCCAAATTCCACAAAAGTCTGCACCCGTCAAAAAAGGCCACTTTCTCATCATTCCTGAATCTGCTTCGTCCTCCCAAGCCCACACACGACGAGACAAATGCCGCGCGTGCCAGCCAGCTACCGAGCGTACGTGTACGAGCGCTTCGGTGCCGTTGAGCAGGTCCTCAAGCTCAAGCAGATCACGACGGCGCCGCTGGTCGGGTCTCAGCTACGCATCCAGGTCCGCAGCGCGGCGCTCAACCCCGTGGACTACAAGATCCTTGAGCTCTACCGGGAAGGGTTTGCCAAGCGGTCCCCAAGCGTGGATGCGCCATTGCGGATCGGCTTTGACGTCTCTGGCGTCGTGGCGGAAGTCGGAAAGGACGCCGTCGGCAAGTTCCGAGTCGGCGATGCCGTGTACGCGATGCCAGGCTTCAGTGACGCTGGCTCGCTCGCCGAGTATCTCTCTCTAGACAGCGCGCTCGTCGCTCACAAGCCCAAGACTCTGGACTTTGACCACGCTGCTGGTGTGCCGCTGGCCTGTGAGACCAGCTACCAAGGTATCGTCGCCCACGCCAAACTACAGCCAGGAGAACGGATCTTGATCTTGGGCGGCTCGACTGCGACAGGAATCTTCGCTATCCAACTGGCAAAGGCGCTTGGTGCCCACGTGATCGCCACGACCAGTGCCAAGAACGTGGCGTTTGTGAAGTCACTTGGCGCGGACCAAGTGATTGACTACACCAACCAACAGTGGGGCCAGGTGGTCAAGCAGCACTCGCTGGACGTCGTGTTGGACTGCGCCGTGGAGCCGCAATCGTGGGAAGACAACGCGCAGCTCGTGCTCAAGAAGGACACTGGACGCTTCGTCACATTCAAGAGGGGCCTTGAACCGAGCGCTGCCAAGTTTGGAGCGACGTACCACGAAGTGTTCTTGAGCCCATCCGGAAAAGATCTCGCGAAGATCTCGGCATTGATCGACGCGGGAAAGGCGAAGGTTTTCATCGACTCGATCTTCCCTCTGGAGAAGGTCATGGAGGCTTTTGCTCGGCTCAAGACTGGTCGTGCCGTCGGCAAAGTCGTCGTCAAGGTCTCAGACCACGACTCACGACTCTGAAGGATTCACGAGTCCGTGGCCTGGGTGACGCCAGTACCAAATTGATTTTCGTTGCGTTTTGGAGTAAAGACAATTGCTTGCTTCGGTACTGTGCGACTCGCAGAGTCTCGTTTCGGGCGAGCTCATATTTGACCAATCAATCACAGTGTGAAGCTTTGAGCGCAAACAGTGGGACGGCACTCTCGTCATTGATTGGCCAGTTGCCTTTCTTCAACATGAGGCCAACGACTGTGCGCAAGCAGTGGCAGTGCCACGGTGTAACCCTAGTGTTATCCTGGTGTGCGTATCTGTGATGAATGCCTGCACTCCAAAGAGCTCTTCAATAAATGGTGGCGATCGGACCTGTCTAAAGCTCTCTCATTCGTGAATCTTCCTCTTCACCAACAAGCCTCCCTCCTCTCTCCTACAAGCCAAGATGATTTCCATTCCAGCCACGTACAAGGCATACGTCTACGAGCAGTGGGGTCCAATTGAGGAAGTGATCAAGCTGGCTGAAGTCAAGACACTACCTCTCCCAATGTCCCACGTCCGCATCCAAGTCCACACCGTTGGTCTCAACCCTGCCGACTACAAGCTCGCTGAGGCCAACCGCCTCATCTTCACGACCGAGCCACCAAGCAAGGAGCATCCCTACAACATTGGCTTCGATCTCGCTGGTGTTGTCGTGGAAGCGGGTGCCGAAGCCGGTGGCAAGCTCCAAGTGGGTGACGAAGTCTACGCGATGGCCAGCTTCGAGGCCTTGGGGACGCTTGCCGAGTACGTGAGCATGAAGGCCGAGTACGTCATGCCCAAACCCAAGACGCTGGACTTTGACTTCGCCGCTGGTGTGCCGTCCGTCGCCTTGACCAGCTACCAGGCGATCACCAACCACGCCAAGCTCACGGCCAATGAACGCGTTTTGATACTTGGTGGCTCCAGCGCCACTGGCATCTTCGCCATCCAGCACGCCAAGTCACTCGGTGCGTACGTCATCGCCACCACGAGTGCGAAGAACGTGGCCTTCGTCAAGGCACTCGGTGTGGACGAGGTCATCGACTACACCAGCGAGAAGTGGGCTGACGTGGTCGAGCACCACTCACTGGATGTGGTCTACGACTGTGGCGTGGAGCCACGCTCGTGGGAGGACGACGCGCAGCTCGTGCTCAAGAAAGAGACTGGTCGCTTCGTGACGCTCACGCCTGGTATGAAGCCAAGCGAGGCCAAGTTTGGCGCGTCCTACGCTGATGTCTTTGTGCGGGCTTCGGAGACCGACCTGGAGGACATCACCAAGCTCATTGACGCGGGCAAGGTCAAAGTCTTCGTTGACTCGATCTTCCCTATGGACAAGGCCCGCGAGGCATTCTCACGCATGAAGACCGGACGCACTGTTGGCAAAGTGATCGTCAAGGTTCTCTAGTTCAATTCGCCGCTATGGACAACCCCGCAGACGCTTCTGTATCGACCCAATCGATCCACTGGTACATTTCAATTGAGTTTGTCTTTCCCAGGGATGGTGTTAGAGCACACACTGTGGACTTTTGTGCCGATGATCATCATGTTCTCCGACGGCACTGCCGCGCACGGCTTTGCTGAGGAGGATTTCGTTGATTTTGCCGAAGAAGTGTGTTTTTTCTTGGCTTTAAGGGTGAGTTGTGGGGCTGCTTTCTCGAGTGCGGTTGAATCAAGCTGCAAGAAGAAAAATTAGCGGAAGTTGTCGAAGGATCAATCATGAAAATACCCTTCACTCACTATCGGCACGCATGAAAGAAAGTGTTGGCTGTCGGCAGGCCGCTTTGTTGTCTTGTGAACGTTGAACCGTTCTTTCGAGAGAATCTGCAAGACAACAGTATTACGTCAGTTTAGCCGCCTCGGTGGATCCAAACTCAGCCGGGCAATCTTACATCAGCTAGCCGTGAGCGGTTGGTGGGAAAGACAGCAGATCCGGCTCGTGGCTTCAGCTGTGAAGCCCTCGTCGGCTTTTGCGGTGGTGCTGGAGGTGGCTCAGTCGGCATCACTACTGATAGCACCATCTTCACCCCTACAACTGGTGCGGGTGGTGGGAGAAGGATATCGCCATCGTCTTCAATCTCTTGAGTGGTCACAGCCTCGTTGGTCAAGGCAACAAGCTCGACTTCATAATGGGCTTCGTCTACTTGGGTCGCCGTCTCTTTTGGTCCATAAATGTCCGGCTCTGCAATGCGCTCAACGATGTACGGGCTCACGGACGCATCTTCGAGGATCTCACGCACAGTGGGCCGCCGACTGGGATCCAAGCTGAGCATTCGCGTGACCAACGCATGGATCTCGTCCGGCACCGACGACGGCAGTGGGTCGAATACGCCTTTTGTGATCTTGAAGACAACTGCTGGGTATGATGCCGCGACAAACGGAGTTCGTCCCATCAGCTGCTCGTACAGAACGCAGCCAAGCGACCACACGTCCGACGAAAAGCTGTACGGTTGGTCTTCCAGCAACTCCGGGCTCATGTACAGAGGTGATCCGACCAGAGTGTTCGCTAGCGCCGAAGTGTGAGCGAGAGACTTGCACGTACCAAAGTCTCCGATGACGACGCGCCCGTCACTAAAGCGGAAGACGTTTTTGCTCTTGATGTCACGATGGAGAATGTGGCGCTCATGCAGAAATGCCAGACCTTGTGCGATCTGAATCGGTAAAGACAGTTCAGCACGACTTGTCTCCGACATCACAAGATTAATTGGCATTGATGGTACCTGTGCGAAGATGCTCAGCGCGACTTTATGGGATATAGGGAGTTGAGCCGCGTACTCAGCTTGTACGAACGTGTCAAGATCCCCGCAATCACCGTACTCGAGTGCAAGCACGATGCGCTTGCCACCACCCAGGTCACTGGTATCGTCCCAGAACGCGTCGTAGCATGCCACTACATTCGGATGCCGTGGCAACGACTGCAGCAACTCCACTTCAGCGAGGCACCCAAGTCTACGGCAACGGGAATATCTTCAGGTTTAACGAAGCAAGTAACTGTCTTCATAACCACGCATCATACCGTTCGTGAGGAGACAAAAAGCCGAGATCTACTTGCTTCAGGCAGACTTGACGGCCGTCACACAGCCTTTCCGCCATGAAAACCTGCAAAGAAGCACCCATCGAGTTTGAGTACCCCATTTCCACTACGGAGTCCTCACTGTAGATCGATTGCTTACATCTCCGTAAGAACCTTTGCTGATCTGCTTCTCGACGCGGTACTCGGCGCTCGTCCTGCAGCATCGGAGCGCGAGCTGTTCCTCCATTCGTCTCCTTTTGGTCTCTGATCTCGAACTTGAGCTTCACAGTCGTGCAGTCTCGAGCCAAACCCAATTTAGAATTTCGATCCAAGACCGGAGGTGCCGTCTGGCATGGTGATGTGGTCCAGCACGTAGTTGAGTACGCTCTGGTACATCGGATCGTCGTTGGTCTTCGCCTTGCAAATCGTCATGTGATCGGCGTCCGGCAAAATGAAAAACTGGCCGATCCCTGGGTTCGCAGAATCTGGTTTGACGACCATCGCAGAGATCCCGAAGCCCAGTGGCGCTGGCTTTTGCTCGGCGATACTCAAACAGTCGATGTGCAGCTCGGCAAAGGATTCGTTCAGGCTCTCAAGACGACGATCATTGCTCGCGCACAGGTCTTGAATGGCTGGATGAGTTCGGAGAAGAGTTCGCACAGCCTCTGATCGGACACCACGAGCCAAATCCGAGCCGAAATGAGGTACTGCGAGGAACACGACACCTTTCGTAGCATCTGCCAGCGAGCTAGTCGCCGCATGAGCTTCGTCCTCTTCCTGCTGTAACTTGGACTGCAGCAGCATCTTCTTCACGAGTAGACCTCCCATAGAATGTGTGATGAAGATCACAGGGCGAGTCTTGTCAGAGCTTGCACCTTGTTGCTGTCCAATGTTCGCCGCGTAGAGCGCCTTGAGCATTAAGTTGGCTCGCTCTTGCAGCGTCAACGAAGGCCACGGGCTCGACCAACTGACCATTCCAGCTTCGTACCCGAGGGATACCACACGAGCTCGAATGCCGAGGTTCTTGAGATCTTGATGGAGCAAAATATCCGGCCACACGTCGGTCCGTGCGTCAATAGAGTCGCCCATGTCGGTTCGCCACGTCCCAAACGCATCCCCACGCAACCCGTGGACGAATACGACGTCGACATCTGCGTCTTCTGCTTCATTTACGGCTGCCCCTTCCGGAGCGATGGGATGCACGCCTTCAGCGTAGGTCGGCAGCGTCCGTTGTCCGGTATTTGCCAGCTCTCGGTAGGCGGCCATGTTAGCCAGCGCTCGATACAGTTGCGATCGCTCGTACGGGTCCTCACGCGCACTCCACGTACGGAACATCGCGAGAAGCTTCTGCCCTGACGAGGATGACTCGAGCATTTGCCCGACGTCGAAGACTTCTGCGAGAAGCGATCGCCAGAGAGGATGACTGTAGCTAAACGAGGAGGACGCGTTGATGCTGGTTTTCACGAGCTCGCTTGGAGTCGTCGCGCTGTCCACACCGTTTGCGATTTCTTGGTATTCGAGAGTCTTCGCGCACGCAGCGACGAGGTTGGCGACGACACGGGCACTTTGAGTGGGAAAATCGAACACCTTGTCAGAGGGGCACTTCGTCGCAAGCAGTGACACCAGCTCCACGACTCCGAAATGGACGAGTTCATCGTAGTGCTGCTCCGCGAGAACCGCCAGAGCGGAACAACCGGCGTCGACCACGGCAGGATTGAACAGAATCGTCTCGTTACCTGGCGTAAACTCGTCCGAAATTCGCGCGATGTCTTCGACTTGTTTGATTGCAAGAATCTCCTCGCCACCCTTCACGTTGCGAACGTGCTGAAGCATACTGGCGAGCCATGCTTGCAGCAAATGCTGTTGCTTCTCTCTCGTCCGCTGTGTCTCGCTGTCTTGCTCAACAAGGTGCACGAGGCTCTGGATCGCGTTTCGTCTGATGTCGCGATCGCTGCTTCCTGTCCACGCGGTGAGGATATCGGCCCAACCGAACTCGGTACTCGAATCGTACTCCTCTGCACCAACGACCGGCAGATCCATAAAGTCTTGCGCTCCTCGAAAGACGCTCGACATCGGCAAGCTGCGCTTGGAGTGGAATGAACTGGCCTGCGACGACATAGACTCTAATATCGCGGTCTCACCGCTCTTGTAGCTCGTGCAGACATTGAGGAAAGTTCTTGAGATGTGTTTCTGGATCAGCGTACGCTCCAACTGGTCGAGCAGACTGGGAAGCTCCACGCCACTCGATCCATTCCTCCTCTTCTTCTTCAGGCGTTGCGCTGGTCGAACTTGTTCTTCATGTAGTTGCCGAGCAAGCCCAAAGAGCGCTTCCATCGACTCAGCCGAGTCACGAACATACTCACGAGTACGCGGGTGGTTGCTGAGCACTCGCAGGCAGCTCGCACCAGCCAACTGAAGCCCCGAAGGGCTTGATTCTCCGACCCATGAGCGAATCTGCTGGATCCAGAGATCGTACACGTCCGGCGAAACTGGCACCGTGAAAGCTTGCGCGACTTGTAGGAGATTGGTCATCACCGTGGCTGCACTTGTCTGCAATTGCACGTTCGCACGTGGAAGTGAGAGCAGGTAGGTCGCACACATCGGTGAGACAGCAGCGTTAAACTGCCTCGTTCTGGAAGACTGTGGGAGCTTGAGTGCCTCACGAAGCAGGGACGCCATGGCTTCCATCGCAAACTACAAATACAGAGTCCATCAGCCAATCAGACATTCCAACCAACTCAGGATAACCGTTGTGTAAGGCATACCTCTTTCAGTCTCGGCGGCATCTCTGGGGAAAGCAACTCCACATAACCCGACAGCGCCTCGCCGAACTCATCGTCGATCGTTTGCACCGACTTCAATTGGCTCGCCGGCCGCGTGATCAAGTCGTTTGAGCCAAGCCGCTGGAAATCCAACAAGCTCTGTCCCAGTCGCAGTAGATCTCCGTACCCTGGCGTCTCCTGCCTCAGCAAATGCTTCAACGCGACGCCCAGAGACACCAACGAAAGGCTGGGCACCAAGTTCTTCTCTTCTTCACTCGCCTCGGTCGTCGAAAGGCGATTCGCTTCGTCCAATGCGATCTCCAGACACTTCAGAATGCCTACAACAACAACAATAGTATCAATAAACCACATCCACGTCCACGCCATGTTCGTAAAACACACTCACGCTCGAGAAGATCTGCATCCGTGGGCTTCTCCAATGCGATAAACTCCACGAGCACGTCCAGTAGCCCACGCGCCAGTAGTAACTGGACTAACGCCCGTCGTTCCTCCGTCGTGAGGACTGTTTCACTCGCGTCAACAGCCCCCAACACCAAGTTCACGGCCACAGACACCATCCGCTCCTGCAGACTCTGTGCGTGGGCGTCTGAAGCCTCCAGTCGCGTGCGTTGGATCGCATCCCACCACTGGAGACGTCGCGTTTCCCTTGCGTCCATCTCTGCGTCCTCCCCACCGAACAGATCGCGCTTGAACTCGGTGTACTCAGCGAACGTACCACTGAGCATCAGACCAGAGCGCAGCAGCAGCCAGTTACGACGCGCCATGGGACCAGGAGATGGATCTGTGGACGACCATCCCAAAAGGAAAGCGGCGGCACTTGCGATGGCAATTCTCCGCCATTTTGAGCGGGAACGACGACGGCGCGCAGGGATAGAGAGGGCTGGTGGTTCAGTCGCTAGGGAAGTTGTGTTGCGCCGAATCCATACACGAGAAGCCGCGATAGAGCCATGGCGCAGGACGCGGAGCCGTTGCATCAGCATCTCGCCATTGGTTTCTGTGTCCAGGATTGCGCGAATTCGTCGGATGCGTAGATACGGAAGCATAAACTCCTTAGTTATGGATAGAGCCCACTATTCGGGGTAGACGAGGGGTCCACTATTCAGCAGATCTGAAACAGCCAATCATATTGATGACAGTGGCATCACCAGAGTGATGGTGGATTGCGATGCCAGCTGGCAATCAAAGTTGAAGTTGTGATAGTAAGGGAAACCATCTTGAGTAGAGACGGGGCGAAGACTACAGACGCGATGTGACCTCGTGCGAATTCCGGAAATGTCAGAAATGTCACTCTCACGAAAGTTGGGATAATGCCACAAAGCTTGCATTGATCTCAAGGCCAATGGTCTCGAATAAATATGCACTCCACGAGTGCCTACTGCTCATTCTAACTACACACACGACTCTACTGGTCTACAACATGCATCTTCTAACTGCGGTTCTCCTGTTGGATGGAGGCCCACTCCTGGTTCTGCTGCATGGACGCCCAGAACTCGCGCTCAAGTTGGCACAGGCGTTCCAAGGCCACACGCTTGGCCTCCGGGTCACACTTGCCAGCAGCGATCCGGTACCAGTGGTACTTGCGGACGTAGCCCACGAACTTCTTGCTGATCCGCATTGGGTGGCATACCAGCACCTCTGACAGGAACTTGCGAAGCGAGACGTTGCCGTGAAGGGGCAGGTACCCCGACTTGAAGGCCTCGATCATGGCCTTGGCGTAGTTCTCCTCCTCGACAGACCAGCGGCCACTACGGACAGCACCGTGCTGGGAGTAGTCCGAGCGCTTGAGCGTCTTGGATGAGCCAGAACGCTTTGGGCTACTCTGCTCGTCATCCACATCGTCGACGTACGAGTCCAGACTCGAGTCCTCGTTCATGATGCTGTGAAGGCTCAGTGGGTTGAAGTTGCGCTCTTCACTCGAGTTCTCCGGGCTCTGGCACGAGCTGAGGCTGCGGAACTTCTTGCTCACACGCATGGCCTTGCACTGCAGCGAGCCGGCGATGAACTTGCGAAGCGACATGTTCGGGGGCAGCACGACTTCACCGTTACGGACCTGCTGGATGAGGTTCTCGGCGAACTCCTTCTCGTCGTTCGTCCAGCGGCCTTGCTTGACGGGGTTGCTGGAGGCGTCCGAGGACTTGTTGCAGCATGACGGGTTCTCACTCAGACACACGTCGTCCGGGAAGTTGCCCGTGGTGAGCACGGTCTCCCAGACACTCTTCGAGTCCGACAGGGAGTCACACTGGCTGTGCGTGTCACCGTGGGAGCCCGTTGGCGACATGTTGAGGTAGTTTGGACTGGAGGCCTCACGGTACAGAGGCGACGTGGCTTCATGCATGGTGGTCTGGTACATGGGGTGCGACGACTGGTGGAACTGCTGAGGAGCTTGCATGGCCGAGTAGTTGTAAGACACGTTCATGTCGAGCGACAGATCCGGACGAAGGCGCTTGACGGGGCGGTCTTCCTCGACCGAGTCATTGATCAGGTAGTCAATGGAGTGCAGACGGCTCTGGGAGATGGCCATTTGGTCCACTTGTAGCTGAAGCTGGTACTGGCTGTTGGGCGAGAGTTCTCCACTGAGCATGCGTTTTCTTGTTGGGTTGTGAAGTTCCGACGGTGTCAGCGAGTGGCAGTGCTGGGCGGCTTCTAGAAGGTGGGCGAGTCCAAACTACAGAAGCAAACACAAAGTTCAAGTCAGCCAAGCCGTTCTGAAGAAGGAGCCCATCTTGCCAGCCACCGGTCGATCCTCAGTGCACCGCGACGAAGCACCAAGTTCACGTGCGTGCGTCGTGGGTACTGAGATCACCAGTGGTGGTGGTGTCTGTATCAAACATACCTTAGGTTGTGCGTCCAGTTTTCCCGGAAAGGCCGTGGGCGACGAAGGCGAACGGTTAGCGAATTGCAGCGGACTGATATTGGCAGCAGCAAATCCCAGCGGCTTGGGCAGAGCATCGGAAGCAACGGTCGCGAAATTTTGAGTCCGCGAGTGCTCCTCTCTGTGGTGAACGTGGTTGTGGTGAATGTGGTGGAAACCGTGGGCGTTGTGGGCGTGTGGCTGGTGTGGAGCTGCTGATGGGGGGCTGATGGTACGCAGACCCTCGTCTTTGCGACTTGAGGCTGGCCAGGCTGGATGCGGCTCTGTCACGTCGGACTCACTCGGGATGCGGAGGCGAGGCAGCGTGATGACGGTCGTGCCTGGAAGCATGGAGGGCGAGAGTCGCGAGGCGTCGAGTGGGGGAAGCTCTCGCGTGGCGGACGCCGGCCGGTGCATCATCGTAGCGGCGGTCATACTGTGCGAATGTGTGTTCCGTGAAAAATTGAAAAATGAGGACAGGAGATGCGAGCAGTTGAGGAAACGCGGACGATCGGTGCTCGAGCAGACGACTGCAGAACGGATGGGGGAACAACAAACAGCGAAGCGACACGCAAGGCTTTTCAGTCGATTCCAGTTTGCAGATTGGTTCTCGGGATTGCGGAAGAATACAGCGACTGACTGAGGGTTGGTGGTTGCGTTTTGGTTTGGTTGCTCCCCGCCGCGTCACTCACTGGCTGCGAGCCAGAAGGGACAGGCAGATTGGTTCCTCTCAGGTGAGCGCGGCGAAGAGCAACGGAAGTCAACACACAGCCTTGCTCCTGGTTTTTGAGGTAGTAGTACCGTACCGAACGTCAACCGCCACACAAAAGGGGTAGGCGCTCCACTCTCTCTTCTCAAGGCTCCACTCTCTCCTCTCACCAAGCCAGACGGAAAAGGAAGGAAAAGAAGGATGCGGAGGAAGCGTTGAGTGGAGTGGACTGAAAAACAAGCGAACCTTCCCATGCACACCGTCGTCAAACCAACCAGGAACTGACACAAACCGCTGGTTTGAACTTGGTGCCACCATCTGCTCCATTCTCTTTTGCTGTGTCTCGTCACCCAAATCAAAGCTGAACCAAAATCTCACAAAAAGCCGTCTTCCCAATCCGCGAAACTCGTGGACAATTCGATAGGCTGCATAATCTCAACAAAAACAGATCAGCAGGATCACGCGGAACAGGACAACGCACATTTTACACTCCACGTCGTGCTTACAGATGCAAATCCTTTGAGTGCAAGTTTGCTGATAGCGTAGGTGGATAAGCAACTCACATGCGAGCACTCGTAGCGAGCAATCGCCGCTGGAGTTAGCACACCAGGATTTTCGTGTTTTGGCACCAAGTTGAAGTCTCGTGAAATTCAGTTTTCTTTTCGAAACCTTGAGGTTTTTCAATGGCATTTCAGTTGAACCTCAACGCTTTTGATGCTGCCTTTGGAACATGTACCCCTAGCCTCCGCTGAACTGCAACTGAAGTTTGCATAGCCCGACCATCAAGCGGGTTGGTGACCAGTTCAACTTCAAGAGGGGAAGTGGACGTGGCTGTGGGCCACAGCTGGCGGCGACGGAACAGACAGACGGTCGGTTTCAAGAACCTGAAGTCGTAGATCGCAAAACAAAATCGAAGTGGTCCAGAAAACCCAACTCTCTCCCAACTTCAGATTCGGCCAGAGCAGAAAAAAAATGTAAACGAGCGGAAGCCAGTTGGCCCTTGGAACAGATTCGAGTGCTAGAACCAACGACTACGTGCTGCCGCCATGACGAGGAAAGAAGGTAGCACGGACGGATGGAGACCGCAACCTCAACTTGCAGATGCGGACCGCGTTATCCTCTGAAGATTTCCTAACTAACAACCAACAAAACCAACACAATTAACCACGAAATCCCAACAAAACGGTGTCAGCCTAGAGACACGGATTTTAGTCTGGATTTCTGCACTGGATATCGCGTCTCCCCAGCATGGCTCGAGTAAAAACATATCCATCGTCGCATGCGACGAGCAGCATTGCACGCATGTCCATGATACTGTGATACAGTAGCGGGAAGGCTATCATGGTAGTTTTCTCTCAATTCTCTCAGTTCTTTGGCTTCTTCGTGGTCTTCTTTCCTCTTTTTCTCGACCGCTAAACTTCAAATTGAACCTGAGGATCGACTGCACTCTACAGTACACTATGGAGTAACCGCGAGAAGATCGTGCAACCCTGCTGACATCCCAAGCCATGAATTCTTCCCTCATTCTCGCGCCGATTCAGGCGTACCAACGGTTTATCTTTAAATTTTAGAAAACGAAACCTCAAGAGAATCGACGAGCCAACCTATAGAGCCCTGCCGAACAGAACAACACACTGAACACGCAAATCAGTGTGCTGCAAGTTCAAGGTTGAACCTGCAGAATGGCGCTAATCCGAAAGGCTTCACCTGCACACGTTGCGATGATGCCACAGGCTTATGGCATCGTTTGTCTGTGACCACTCCACGTTCGGTTCAAAATTCACGGCAGCATGATCCCACAAATGCAACTTGAAGCACTGTCGACTGGACCGGTGCCCTGGACTGGTTGACACACTTGCCCAAGGTCCAAATTCACGGCAAAAAAACTGTTTTCCTAAAAGTTGGGAATCAATTTGGACGTGTGTGCTCGTCACAATGGTGAATGCATCATTGCGCGAGTCCCGGCAATCCCCCCGCCAGCCTGGACTGACTGATTGATGGACCTTTGCATGCTTGGGTGCTACGGCCGCACACATGGCGCATGGGTGTCTTTGATTTCCACGATGCGAGCCAGCATCAACATGGCCAGCCAGCCACTGCCACAAATTGGCAGCAGGCGTGAATGTGCATTCATTCTTGCAAGCACAAGCCAGATGCACGGTCGTCCAACCGGCGTGTTGCAGCGGATTCTGTCACAGATTTCGTAGCCAACCAAATCTCGAAGCCCATGTTGGAAAGAGTGACTCATTCGAGTTTGACTAACAGTTGCATGCAGAGGGGGCTGTCGGCCAGAATGGCTGGTCGCATATCAGTCGGCGACAGTTGAAATTGCGCTGCTGCAAGCCACGTCGCCAGCATCACGCCGTCGTAGACGCACGCACGCCAGCGAGTGATCCTGGAAGCCAGGAAAACTGGCCGTGGCCCTTGCCGTCAGCCATGGTTTTGGTTTGTTCGATGACCCCACCCAGCCTGGCATTATTGTGGACTGGAGACTCAGGAATCTCAGGAATCCTCACATCCGACCAGCTGAGGCAACTTTTTGCCAACAAAAGCTGAGGAGAATCTGATAGGCCCAGGTTCTTCCTTCCCACAACTGCAACATGCAACAGTCTCCTTGTCCACATTCGTCTGCAAGCTCCCACCCAATGTCAAGGGAGTGGCGCCAGCGGATCTTCTTCAAGCGGGCATCTCGTGAAGCAGCCTGAAGTCTACCAGGACAGACACCAGAATACCATCAAATAAATACTACTGGTGCTCTGAGGTGTGGGACTTGCAGTTGCACGCCACCCCACCGACTGGCGTTGCCTTCTTGTGTCAGTGGAAGTAGGAGGCTGGGATCGGATCAGCTGGACACGACGAATCCCCCAACTGCAATGTGCGAAGGTACAGACCCCTCGAACTGAGACGACATGGGCAGAGCTCTTCAGTCTGCGGAGAGGGACGACTTCCCTTCAGTACAGTACAGTTCCCTGCATCCTTTGGATGTCCAGTCCGAATCTTGGGGCCACGCGTCCGACTCCTCTGCACCATCCATCCGCAGAAGTTTTTGGTTTGTTTGGGCCATCAATTCAAGACAGAGAGAGGCTGTGCGGTTCTTCAAGTTTGAACTTGCAAACTGCATCCTCCGACGACGAACGAACGGCAAGTGGAAGGAGGACGGGCACGCGAGTTCCGGTGCACAGGTTCAAAGTGGCGATCGCATTTGGTTGTCTCATTGTTGGCTGCAGTGTTTGTCGTTCAATGCTTGGGGATTCAAAACGGCACCCGCCAAGTTGAGGCTTGAGGGAGCCTCCGATGGGAGGCTCTTGATCGTTCTTCAACCTCAAGGAGCCGATGGACGATGAGTTCCCCAACTGCAACTTGCGCATGAACGGATCTGTGACGCTTGTTGTCACAGACGATGACGCCGTCGCCGACGGTGGCAGCTAGCACAAGCGAGCCAGCCCCAGGCCTCCACGCGTCCTCTCGTTTCTATCCATGACGCCCTCGCTGGCAGGACCAGCCTGGCACCCTCGCCTCGATTTCTTGCTGAGGGGCTTTTCTTTCTTGTGCTCTGCGTTTTGTCTTCGGAGCCAAATTCATGCACAATGGACCATGGAGCTCCAGGTTTGAGGAGGCTTTGAGGCACGTAGAACGATGAAGTGGTAGCGGGTATGGACCAGGAAGATTGTCCAGCATCGAAGAGAGCCCTGGAGTGTCCTCCATTCATGCCACTGTCCTGAAGTAGCCGTCCGGAATCCGAGGGGAACGCTCATGGTCCATGAGCCGAGAATCATGGAGGAATGTTGAGCTGAATAAACGCTAGAGACCTCAGCTCAGGATCCGCGAGGTTCAGTGTATTCTTATACGAAGTCCCCACCGACATTCGTCTATATTTATCGCTCATCGAGCTACTCGTCTTGTGAATGGGCTCCTAGAGCCCACGGTCGTGGAGCCCGTCGAGGACCTGTCATTCGTCTGAAAAATGGAGGCTGCGGGGGAAGACAAACAGCGATCGACGGACGTCGCTGTCACGGTCGAACCTATCGCTGTTAGTTTGCCATCGAAGAGCGTCGTGGCTCGCTTTCTCGAAGTGCGCGGTATCGAACGCAAGAAGCCCACGGCCGAGCAGCCCAAGATGAGTCCGGCAGCGGCATTGGCATCGTCGACCAAAGCAAGGATTCCTGTGCGTGCGATGTGGAGCGGGTACTCGAGACGCCGTTGCGGAGCCCACGCCGACTTCCAGCGTCGAGGGATGCGAACGCCTGACGAGAGCTTCAATGAGAGCGTCGACGTGTACAATCCCAAGAGGCGGCCAATGCGCTTCATCAAAGTCCACGAGGAAGCCAATTCTATCGGCGATGAGTTTCTCTACCAGACCCGGCGTCTCTTCTTCGAGCGTGAAGTCGTCGATCATCCAGTCTGTGAGTTGCTCGAGAACCGTGACGAGTTCGACGCGCGGCTCGACCATATCTACGACGAAGGCGACAAAGACGAGAGCGAGGTTGACGGTAAATCGAGCGCACCAGCCTAATGCGAACTCCGTACACTGAGCAATCTCAGCCGATGAGTTACTTCGTAATTGTATCGAAGCTGGAGATGCTGAGTCACCATGAATTGAGACTGTCATCTCCGATGGTACAATAATGGATTTCGACAGATGCAAACCATGGTCTTCTTGTGTGTTGTGGTGCACCTCGCTCTGGGGATGCCTCAGGTGGCGACGGCATCCCTCCTGATGGATAATGTGCCAAAGCGGGCATTCCTCATCAGTTCGAATGACATAACAATTGGAGCTGTCTTTGATGGTCTGTGGTGGTCGATGGAGCTCAAGTACCATACCCAGAAATCGCGGCAGCCAATCTCGGCTGCACACAGACCGCAATCCGTAACGTTAAAATAGTCACACGCAACCTTGACACCACTCGATCCGTGCGAGATTCAATATGAGCAGCGGTACAGTACTTCGTAGTACTGTACTGGATTTTTTTTCTCTCTCTCTCTCTCCGGTCGGTTCATGACCTTGAAAAATGAAAATCTGGCTGGGACTTTTGACAAATGAGTAAGGTCATGGGCTTTGAGGATGGTTTTTCGTGCCGAAAGACGAAATGTGCCCTGTTCATTCAAATGCTCTGGCAAAATCATAAAAGTGACCCCGTGTCCTGCCTACTGTAGTTGGTTCGCTGGTTCTTGTAGCATCATAAATGACTCGCGAGGCAATGTGTGCAACATGTGCTTGGGCTTCCTATAGACTATCCACTTGTGTAGCTTGGACTTGACTCCAAGTTGGAGCTTCATCGCGCGATGGCCAGCCTTGACACTCGCTCGCCGGCAACGCCGTCCCAGTTCCTGAATGCACAGCTCGCTTTTTTGGTGTCCAACAAATCGCGACTCGCTTCAGAAATACTGCACACGCCTGCACTACCACAGAAAGAGAAAACGACCCCCAGTAGATCGTTCAGTGGATGTAAGCAATCGGTCTGTCCCCCAACGATTCGTTTTCACGGTCCCCACGTTTCAGCACGAACTCAAAGACTGGCTGCCAGACGCTCGTCCAGTTCTGAAGTAATGGCCCACGGCGGCCTTTCTCGCCGTGTGGGCTCTCAGGTGATTGGACCGCTGCAGATCATCTGGTCCATTTTCAGCCAATCATAGGCCTCCATATTTGACGCCAAATGGGTTCATACCCCCATTACAAACGCAGGCTAATTCGCTTTATGAGTCATTTGGCTCCCAGACGGCGCACAGAGACCGTGGTAAATGAGGCATTACACGCTCTCTGTCAGAATATCCAGTCGCGCCAAGAGCTCCAACCAACAATCAACGGCCATCCGTCTCTGCTCCAGTCACCACGGTCTCCTCACAGTCTTCATTCACCAATTCGCCACTTCAGAATACTTACAGCACGAAAGCGATGGCTCTGCGCATGCTCGCCGACTCGACCAGACTCGCACTCACACAGCACCCTGTGGGCGGCATCGTCACGGTGAACGGCACCATCGACAACAAGAAGCACACGTTCCTGCTGGACACGACGCTTCCAGGCTTGGTCTACCGCTGCGATTGTAACCAGGTCAACGACTACTGCGACGACTACAAGGACCTGGGTAGCGACAGCGACGATTCGTGTCCGCGATACTGTTCGTCGAGTTTCAACGTCGACTTGATCGACACGGGCTCGATCTACGCCGCCGCGGTCAAGTCCAAGGTCGCGATTGCGGGCTTTTCGGCGTCCAACTTCGTCGCTGGCCGCATCTGCGATTACGATTCTTACAACCTCTTCGAGTACGGAGTCAGCGAGCTCGCCGATGGTGTGCTTGGGCTTGGACCGGACAAGCCCTCGGGCGTGAAGAACATGGACTCGATGCCGTGGTCCAAGTACTCCATCTACCTAACGGAGTCACCGTCGGAAACAGGCTCATTCCTTCTCGCTGGAGATGCTGACGCTGATCTCATCAGCCAGAAGCAGCTCACGGAGATCAAGTTGCCAGCGTCATTTACCGAAGGCTGGACCATCGGCATGACCGAGTTTCTGGCGGAAAACACACCACTGGAGAGAGCGTACTGTTCTCGGACATCCCCGTGTGAGGTGACGATCTCAGCGTCTTCGTCGGTGATCCAGTTGAAGGACAGCGTGTGGGACGATCTCGAGGAAGTCATCGAGTGGAAGAAGTACGGCTGTTACACGGAACGCTTCGGCACGGACTACGTGTACGTCTGCGACGACGACATCGTGCTACCGCGGTTGGGCTTCACCTTCGGCAAGGACACGCTCTTCGTGGACAAGGAACACTACACGCTTCCAGTTCCAGGCAAGGCCGGTCGAATTGCGGTGCTTCTGCAGACCAAAGACAAGTCGGAGGCCGCGCAGTGGTACTTGGGCACGCCGTTCCTGCGTGCGTTCTACTCGTCATTCGACAAGGACGCCAAGAGCGTGAGCGTGTACTGTAAGAAGGGCGTCAACTGCGACGAGAACGTCAAGACGCTCACCAACAAGTGGACGGAGACCGTAGATACGACGGAGGACTCCATCAAGAACATGCGCTGGGCTGGGTACATTTGCATGATGATCGCGGGCGCTCTCATGGCCGTGCTGATCACCGCGTTCCTCATTCGTCGCAAGATGCGCGCGAATGCCAACAAGTCCGAGGATGACGAGTCCGAGGTTACGGAGGAGTACACGCAGGCGGCCACTCCATCAAAGGTCGAAGAAGCAGAGAAGCCACGCGAGAGCATCTTTGTGTAAAATATATCCCAACTTCAAAGCAACAAAGACGTATTTTTTTAAGTTTTAACAATCTAGCTTGTTGTTACCAGGCATACACCGTAGGAGGCGTATCCTCGTTGTCGACTTAGTCGATATGGACACGACGCACGTGGCGTCCGTCCGCCTTCATCGCCGTGCGTGCGTGGATGAGCGTGATGTTGTCCGCCATCACGAACTCCCCCTTGCTCCACGCGTGCGCGTAACAGTACTTGGGGTCGTACAGCTTCTTGACCAGC